>JARQTJ010000828.1:368830-404809 GCA_030142635.1 Trachelus troglodyta
AACCTTGATTATTAGGACCAGTTACTGGCACATGTCCCCCATTGGGGATACAGCCATAAGGAAAGGAAGGAAGGGAACCCTCTAGATGGAACAGAAATGGCCAATTACAAACATGAATCCCCAAACGTAAAAGCATGAATTTCAAGAATACGTCAAATATGCAACGTTATTATATTAATACAAGTGCTCTCTATAAAAAAATCACATATTGCGCAAAATCTTTACCGAAACTAAACACTCCTTCCTAGATAATAGTTCTTGAAAACGCAAGGGAGATGCAATGTAAAGTCTCCCAGGGCATATTGTCTGCAAGGGATGAATCCTAATGGTTGCATCATGTACACAAGGGGGTTGAAAATCTGCATTTCGTGCGCAATCGTCCCAAGGATATCGCATCTAGCCAATCGTCCATTGTAAAGTCGACTGAAGTGCAGATGTCACCCCATCATTACAATGAGTTACAATACAGAGCAGTGCAGAAGCGAGGGTAGTAGAAGTAGCAGCAAGTAGCAGGCTAAGGGTACATTCATCCACCATACATAATCCGCGAGAATAGGAAAATGGTGATGCGTGGGTGATACTAGGGAAAAGATTATTGTCAAATTTTTTATTTTAGCGTGCCTTATTAAGTTTTTACAGACTTAGCTTTAATTAGTACGTTTGTACATTGATTCTGTATAATTTGGCCAGTGAAGTTAACAGTTTTCGAATTTCACTTTATATTTGCTATACAGCTTTCAGTGTTGTAATGAATAATATTTTGTACCTGTTGCTTCTGACTTTCTACATTAATAAAGGACATTCAATAAAACAATGCACTCCACGAATTGGTAAGGATCTGTATTGAAATCACAAACAAATAATTTTGACATGATTCATTACTAATCTATGTATCACTTTGCAGCTATCATCGGAGGAGGTATTAGTGGATCATCAGCAGCACACTATGTAAATGAATTATTTAATGAAAATGTACGGATTGATGTCTTTGAAGCTAATAAGATTGGTGGACGTTTGGCTACAATAGCAATAGGACAGAATTTGTATGAAGCTGGTGGATCCATAATTCATAACAGACAACGATACATGAAAGACTTCATCGAAATACTTGGTAAATAATCAAATAGCGTTGTTTTTATAATGTTTAATTAAATATGATGAATGACTTTCCAATTGCTGACTATATATTTATTTAAGGGTTGGAACAAAGACCCTCACGCGACAATCAAAGATTTGGTGTGTGGAATGGAAAGGAATTTGTTTTTGAAGAGAGTAACTGGAAAATCATATCATTTTTAAGACTCTTTTATAGATATGGTTTCGAGCCTTTTACTCTGTACAGGTATGTTGCTAAGTCAAATCTTACAAGAAAAAGGATTTAAACACTTATATATATGGAAATCTGCACCAGACTCATAAATATAAATTTTTATCCTGAACAGATACATTAATAAATTGCTCAAAGATTTTGAGACAATATATGAACTTCAGGATAATGGAGCAACATTTATTAACACAACTTCACTCATGGGAGCTATGAATGAACAATTTCCAAAGATGATGAACACAACAACAAAAGATCATTTACTAAACCTTGGCTTCTCATCGAAGTTAATAGACGAACTAGTTGGAGCTACATTAGTTGTAAATTATGGACAAGACACTAATGTTCAGAGTTTTGTTGGATGTGCATCTGCAGCTGGAAGTGGTCTTAATTTATGGGCTGTGAAAGGGGGAAATGACAAGGTAAATCTTGCATCTTTGATTGCTTTGAAATGATATGATTATTGTTAAAACATAAATTATAATATTTTGCTTTTTAAGGTACCTAAAGGGCTTATTTCAAAAACTAAATCAGTAGAAGTGGTGCCTTCTCAAGTAACAAAAATTCGTTATTTTCAAAATAGCGACAATTCATTACAATATGAAATTGTTTACGGTCAGGAAGGTGAGCAGAGAATACATAGTAAATCATTCATGTGTTTGACCTATCATCATTACTTTCATATTTTTTTTAATTTTCAGGCATCTCCAAGAGCAGTTTTTACGATATTGTTATCATTGCTACACCTTTAACGCAAGATCAAGAATGGTCCATTGAATTTGAAGGATTCCCAAACGGGAAAGAGTTCAACTTTTCTGGAGAATATCAAACAACTGTCGCTACGTTTGTGCAGGGAGACTTGAATCCATCATATTTTGGATTGGCGGAGCCATTGGACGGTGTAATGAGTTGCAACCTAACAAATACGAAGATCAACAGTATCGGTAAAATATTTCCGGTTGAAGGTTATACAGGAGCTGATTCGAGAGTTTGGAAAATATTCAGCAAGGTGTCTTTAAAATTGGAAGACTTAAACGACATATTTCTACAAGTACGACATGAAACGTGTTTTTATAATAACTAAAAATATATATAATATAATGTAACATAATTATTGGAACAAATTCCAATTTCAGATTGATGAAGTAAAGGAAATTAAATGGAAGGCCTACCCACATTATGGTGCAACTTTGCGCAATGACAATTTTAAACTCTACGATTTAATCTATCAAACAAATGCAATAGAATGGACTGCAAGTGCTATGGAAATGGGCGCCATAGCCGGGAGAAATGTTGCTATACTGGCTTATAATGAATATTTACAGAAACATTCTTTAGCATCATCGCAAAAACCAATAGCACCGACCTGTTTGTAACATGTATATAATGTATACCAAAGTGTACATATAAAGGTACTATTTCATGCACGCGACCGCGACAACGAAGGAATCACGCTGTTTGGTTAAAAATTTACGGAATGTCAATTTTTAACATCAGCGTGATTCTTCGTGCGACATCTGTCGCGGTTGCGTGCATGAAATAGTATCTTAACAGTACATAATACATCGTAGCCAAAGATCCCTAGACCTGGCCAGTGAATTGGAACGTTTGTATCGAATTTTTAAAAATAAATGTAGGTAATTAATTTCTAAAACAATTTTGTACCTTCCTTTAAAATTCATAAAGGGATATACGTCTCCTCTTTCACTCTGATGCGATCCCCATATGCTATTTTTATTATTTTCATGCAATCAGTGTACGTGTTTAGCTTCACATAAAAAAAATTCGATGTAATGTCGGTGACAACAGCAGACGATTTTGAATTCCCGCTCATAATGGCCGCCGCTGTGTGACCTCTTCCTATTGGCTGTTTACTATACATATATGCGCAGTACCACACCTTGTCTACTTCCACCGTTGAGTGTAGAATCTACACTCAACGCTTCCACCATGATCAAAGCTTCGTAAAATACCCTCTAGATGGAACAGAAATGGCCAATTACAAACATGAATCCCCAAACGTAAAAGCATGAATTTCAAGAATACGTCAAATATGCAACGTTATTATATTAATACAAGTGCTCTCTATAAAAAAATCACATATTGCGCAAAATCTTTACCGAAACTAAACACTCCTTCCTAGATAATAGTTCTTGAAAACGCAAGGGAGATGCAATGTAAAGTGTCCCAGGGCATATTGTCTGCAAGGGATGAATCCTAATGGTTGCATCACGTACACAAGGGGGTTGAAAATCTGCATTTCGTGCGCAATCGTCCCAAGGATATCGCATCTAGCCAATCGCCGATTGTAAAGACGACTGAAGTGCAGATGTCACCCCCATCGTTACAATCAGTTACAATACACAGCAGTGCAGAAGCGAGGGTAGTAGAAGTGCCAGGATAAGGGTACATTCATCCACCATACATGATCCGCGAGAATAGCAATATGGTGGTAGTGGCATTTAGAGTGATGCCCTTTCCTGGTGAGAAACTTGATAGGTAGTCGAGCACGCGAGTGATTCAGTGGCACCGTCAAGGGTGGGATATATCCGTGGAGCGAAGGGTGAGTTACGAATTTTCGAGTGACTAGTGGGAGGGTGAATTCAGCGTGCCGACCGTCAACGCCATCTGGTCGGCCAGTGAGCGGCCACCAGCCACCCTCGAAACGAGACGTGCGCTTCGCTACGAGTTTAATAAGACTTTTCTCCAAGACTTGTGTGCCGCAGGCGTTCGTGTCACAAATCGTCCTTTAAAGAAAACCGCACGCGGATTAATTCACGGAGTGTTTTCTCTTGTGCCTTAGACAGTTGTAAGTGAATAAGCGAGTGCATCAGCACCGGCATCGGCAACGAGGCCTACGACAAGGTAACCCAAAAGAAAAGAACAACTTGACAGTCTAATACACATTTTCTGCCATCGAGAATAGCTGCCTTCTTCCTCGAACAGTCAATATCCTACCTATGGTTTCCGAGTCACGCTGTCCCATTTGTCTCTTAAATGATTTATTCTGTCGGTTATGAGAATCTACTCGAAACTGGCATAACCTACACCTACGATATCATCTTATTTCTACATCATTCTATTCTGCATAACCCAAGCGGGATAGAGTCGCGCGTGTTGGATCGATTCCATTTCTTGAGTCGCCCACGGGGGATCAGGGACACGCGCGCACACGCACACACAACGTACTCATAGAATTTGAAATATCCAGGGAAAAATCATAGTGACAAGTCCGTTGAAATTGTCGAGATTTTTTTGGGATTTCTGCTTTTATTAGAGGTTGAATTTTTTAATTGTCCATGCGCGCGGGAAATGATATTAAAGTTTCGAAAATTTTCATATCACAGACTTGGTAATCTGAATGACTGTCTTTCTGACTGACAAATTTCTTGGAACTTTATTAAGGCTCTTTCTTCATTACTTACAAATTTATTTGAGGGATCCTTTGTTGAAATGGAACTGTTCACTTTTACGGGGTCGATCCTAACGTGATAGGGGTGTATTATATTTGGCTGTGTACCACCGTAGGTTTCTATCATCACTAATTCTGTTTCTACTTCACTATTTAGTCTAGTTTATTCAGAAAATGTCGACTACACTAAAATACTAATGATTTGACTTACTTGTTTATTTTACAGTAATACTGGCATCATAGGTTGACTATTTCTAGTATCTTTTTTACGATAATGAGGATACTGAAAATAGCTGACATTTTTAGCTGTATTGTTCTCATCTCTGCTAGAGACACTCGCCATTTCTCAACTTCTTGCGCATTAATCCTATTCTTACTTTTGCACGTGACTACATCCTTCTCTCCATTTGGTAGAGCATTTCGAGAATTCCTCCCGACTCAAAATGAAATTCCTGGTCGGATGTGCTAGCACTGAGACAACCCCTAATTGTTTCCAGTAAATTCCCAAGACTGAACATTTTCAAAATTCATTGATCCTGTGCGTTGTGTTGTCTAAAATTGTAAGTTTATCATAAAAAAATCTCACGTCTGCTTCGTTATATTAAAAATTCCGTTACCACCTGTACTGCAAAGCATTTAACAAAATTGCACTTTACCACGTTGACGAGATTAAAAATATAAAAAATTTAAAAAAAAAGTATAGAGCAGAGTAGAGAAGCAAAGTAAATTCCTTAATTATTTTACCGAATAAACCACCGGGGAATGATTTTTCTTTTACATCCTTTTTCACGAGCTACGCAGATCATATTTTTCGCTAGCGTGCCTCCCTTCGTGTACCTACGTATCGCCGTAAATATGTATGGTGGTTGTTGCACGTTGAATATTCGGCTTTCCCATTGGTCGAACGTATACAGCTTCTCGTTTTTGCACGTGACATTTATGATATCGGGAAATATTAATAACTGACCCACTAGCATATACCGTTACGTAGATACTTGCCACCCTTTGCAGCTACCGATTTACTTAATCCTTAATATTGTTATTAACAATGTCAGGTCCGTCGATAAATTCAAAGGGCAATTTTCATGCGGTAACCTCAAAACGAGCAAAGCCTCTCGTAACCAACCGGTGGATATCGATTATTCGATACTGCATAAGTAGTCTCGGAGGCGTATGTCCTGCCTTTTGCACGGTCATCCTGGTGATAATCGATAAGGAGACAAAAGAAACAAAAAAAAAGAAAATGTCTGAATAACAAAGAGGAAAATCGGGAGACCTGTCAGAAATCCCGACTCTGACAATGCTTGGTAATTATCGTCGCCATCTTTTTCGTTCCCGATTATTATCACCTTCGATATCATTTTGACAAAGTTGACTTCCACACAAAAGACACGTTACTTTAATTCGTAAAACGTCGTACTACGTACGGACGTTGAAAGCGATTGGTTACAACTGGGTGGTTTGACGGTGGCGAAAAGTCCGCATTGGTAATGACGAGAGAGGAGAAAATAAGAGATCTTACGAATCTTTTGAAATTGATTTTTATAAGTGGTGTACGAGTATGTGGGGTATGCTTTAAGATTTAAACTTTGAACTGAGTAACGAGAACGTGAGCGAGAAAAGTATTCGTAAATAAAGATGTTGCGTATGCTGCGGAGAAAATTTTTTTTAAACAAAGATACCACTGAAATTGCGTCACAAGTGGTTAACTTTTACACTTTGTAAACATTCCCAGAAGGTATTTTAATGTTTCATTTTTATCTGCCTGTTTTCTCTTTTTCCTTTAGCTTTTGTGTTTGTCGGGGTTCTTTCATTTCTCCCACCCTTTTACTTTTCATTATACTACGGAGAATAATCGTCTCGGGTACAAATAGGATTGCTTGTGGTTAAAAGAATTGCGAAATTTTTACCATACGTTTCCATAATATTGATATTTATAATTTTGTATAGCTGGGAGTTAACTGTATCAATCAGTTTCTACGAGCAGACATATTGTTGTAGTCTGATTATATTATAACAATGTATGCTCGATTTTCATATCAGATACGCAGTGTATTGGTTTGACAGTGCTATAGAAATGTGAAAATGAATTTGAGAGAATAGAAGAATTTGGATAAGTGGGAAAAGAAATGAAAAGAGTCGGGCACTCAAAATGTGCCGATTGTATCTGTTGGTGCCAGTGACCCCCTATTGATTCCATGCTCAGCGGAGCACAGACCAGACCCTCACCCTCGTCGTCGCCTCCCGTTGCCAGCTCACCCTCAATCTCCACCTCCGACCACTTCGCTCTTTCCCACTCTCTCCATATATATTTCCTTCTCTCTCGCTCTCGCTCGCTTACTCACTCCCTCATGCTTTCCTACACTTTAGTCAAGCTGTCTCACTTCGTACACTGTCCAATGGCGAGCGACGCTAGCGTCATCTAGGCGAAAATAATTTCCACGGGACGAAAGGTTTGTTGCGCGCCGTCGAGCAACTTTCAAATTAAACGAGAATCTATTCCAGAAACCGATCCCTTGGTCGAGATCCGTTCAAGCGAGAACCGAGCCGTCCGGAAAATCCTGAAGGATCAAGGGAATCGGGTAAAAAAGGGCCTTTGGGCGTAAGTTGTTGAGGTTAGGTGTGAACAAACACATTTACTATCAATTCGGTAGGGTTGTAGGAAAATTCTCACTGCATTGAAGGAAGAAAATCAAAGAAACGTGTAAGTTTGCTCGGAGGAGTTTTCTTTGTTGACCATTTGTTTCGTGTATTTATTCAGAGATGGCGCTAAAGGCGGGACGTTTAAATACAAGTTTTCTGCATCGCATAATAAAATAATATCGAACAGTTTTCCATCGGGATTGACCCGATTTGAAAGGTGTCAAGGATTCCGTATTCCACTAATCCTGCGATACGATTTTCCTTTCTTTTTTTTTTATTATACCCCCTACTTTTACGAGCAATGAATTTCAGTCGAGCGAAACTCCAAGCAAGAGAAACAGGTGAGCAAGGGAAATGAAAATATCTCGAATGAAAATCTCATCGGCGACGAGGAATGGCACTGCGCGAACTCTCATCTCCGCGTGTCTACTCAATTATTAACACACTTGAGACACTTTTTTACCTTTTTAATCCACCAATCTACAATTCCCCAGTGACTCCTCCAACTTCTACGAGACTTTTTACCTCTCTCTCTCTTTTTCTCTTGTTAATTTACTACTCCAAAGAAAGTAAAAGAGTTTTGAGGTATAGTAGTCACGTGACCAGTGTCATGAAACAAAGAAAATTCTCTCTGGTGTCTCGTTAAGTTTTCCCCTTCCAAGTTTTCTCAAGTAACCTTTACGTTTAAGTTTTTAATACGATTCTCTGCAGATAATTAATCTGTCATTTCTTTTCGGTTCTGTTGTCGGTTCCTGTAACGTATATTGGTACATCATTGGCAACAGTATGGACGCCACCTTGGAAGACAGGAACGTGGAGTGGCGATGACAAGCCTGATTTTGGAGAACGCGGACTTGAACCGACTTTTCCCGAAATGCCGGCCTAGGGGCGGCCCACCACCGCCCCCAGGGGGCACCACACAAATTGGCCAGCCGCATGACCACCCTTTTCAGACGGAGGCCACCTCTATCACCACCATCACCAGCACAACTACTTTTGCTACGTGCACCTCCTTCGTCACATCTGCCAATAGTATTAACGTCATCGGCATTACCCCAGCAACTATTGTCGCTAATACTACTCCTATTATTGCGACTAATATTGCTAGTTTCGTCGCCGTCAGCACCACCGCCAGCATTGTTGGCAATAGCAGTACCACAAATTCTGTATCATCAAGCAACGGAATGATTGACCTGGAGCGCGATTCCACCGACAGGCAAGTGCACTAGTAGTTCTTGTAATTTGCCGCTAGATGGCGACACAGACGTTCTTTATCACCTTCAGTTATAACTTTTGGGATTCTTTGGGAAGAATGATAACGAGCATAATTTGCATGTGAAATGTAAATATTTTTGTTTACCTCTTCATGATCATTTCTATGCGCGTTGTATTGGATGGGCGAATGAGGGCTATATAAATGTGGCATGCTGGTATAAGGTATGAGAATACGAGTGAGTGAACGAAGAGTTGCATTCTTAGGTGTAGGAAACAAGCAAATGGCAGGAAAAAATCAAGTTCGCTGTCCCGTAGGACGGCGAGCGTGGTGCCCGGAATCGAACCGGATGATCAACTTCCGGTCACCACGAAGCCGTCTTCCTCGAGCTCCTCGTCCGCTTCTGGGCGCAGCGAAGACGCACCGAATTATGGAAGCCTTCAAGGAAGCGATCATCTGCCACAGTCCCAACAGGATGACAGTGGACCTGAAGAGAGTCCTGTTTATATTTTAACATCTGCTAAGGGAGATCGCAGCTACAAACTTCGCGATTCCAGGTGAATATATTCTTTTGGTAAGGCCAGTTTTAGGAGTAGAAGTGTTCTATAGTATTCTGAAGTATCCTATACTGATTCAAGGAAATTATTGTCATGTGGCGTCTAACGGAGACACTATGCCGAACGCGTCAAATTATGGTAAAATATAGAAGTATTAAAAAAAAGGGAATATTATGCATCACGTGGTTCCAGCTAACGTTGAATGTCATCTTAGTCCTTTGAAATTATACGCATGAAGCATCACTGAAATTCAAATATTAAAAAACACCTAATGTCCAAACGGATTGTTGATTTGAATATTTAGTTTTAAACGTTTAAAAATTTTTGACTTTTTTTCTTTGATCCCACTGCTTAACTCGCAGCAATTTTACTTATCACGATCAAGTGTGATGGTAAATTCTAGTTGAAAAATTTTTTCAAATCCCAGTAGTACACCAGTGTTTATACCAGATGGCGATACTATTCATAGGTTATAAAAAGTCTAACAGGTGCTTCTACATTTCAATGTTAATACGTTATATTCCGAAGTATAAGTGGGCGTGACCACGTGTTTATTGTAGGTCAGGGACCACGTGCTAACCATGCGTTCGTAGTACACTAATACAAATTTTTAATTTGTAAATGATTTGATCTACCGAAAGAATTTAATTGATAATTTGTGCTGATTTTTCGTAGTAATTTATAAACGCGGTGGACTCTTTAATATAGAAAAATAATGGTGACATTGCGAGACAGTGTAAATTAAATGAATTTTAGATTTTTCCATTTTTTTCAAAACTTCCGTGCAGAAATTGAGACATTTATATTATCTGTCAGAGTGATGCCTTTAAAATGAAACAGTGGCAAAATGTGTCTCCATCTGTCGGCAAGTCTGTGAAGTTACCCGTAGATTTTAATTATCTACCCTACCGTTCGATAGCGATGATCAAATTTAAATAGACATATTGCAGGTAAATGCATGCTGAAAGTTTCTCTTTACAGAAATTCATACAGTTATCTTAAACATATTATAGAGCTTGCATTTGAATCCTAATTTCACTTAAATATTCGCGACCTTTTTTTGGCTTTTGGCTAACGCATATGGTTTTAGGTTATGTTGCCCGTTTAGGTAGAGGTTTTGTTTACGCCTTAGCTCCTCACTGATTAGCGTTATCGAGTGACTTGGTATTGTGCCAATGAACTCACCAACATTTCTCTGAATTGTATCGCTTGCAACGATATCTTCGCTAACAGTGTACATAATAATTATCAAGAGAAGGACTCTTAGTTTTTTTATTACTCTCCGACAAGAATACGATAAACCACGCTAGAGTCAGACCCACCAACTTCGCGAACGTCGTCTTCGTGGCACTAATATCCGCACGACACACGTGTTCCTGGTTAAACTTATATTTAATACATCTCTGAAGTATTTGTCGTTCATCCTGGAAATATGTGAATTTCTTGCAGAATTATTGAGATCGCTGGTGGCCGTGAAATTTTCTCCCAAAGCAGAGGCAAAGTAGCGGCGCGTAAGCCGCGTTTTCTGGCTGCCTCGAATTCGCTGACGAACGAGGAAAGTCAGCCGGACAACAAATTGACAACAAAGAAGAACAATAAGTCCCCAAATAGACAAAGCGTCTGGGAATTGCGTAGCCGGTGAGAATTTAATTCCAAGGATAGTTCTGATACGGAGCATTATTCATATAGTCTTAATAAATGTATCTGTCAACAGGTGTGGCGAGGCCAGACGACAACGTACGAACCGTGAGGTTACGGAGACTGTGTTCTCGTCGGAGGTTCACTCGGTGCGTCGAAATCCCACCAAGTCGATCCTGGATTACGACTCACCGGCGAGCAATCGTGGAAACCGTGTGATAAACTACGACTCGATTCTAAATAGCAATAATGTAGAGTATAGCATGCCGAAGAGTATTACCGATTTGAATTATGGATTACCCAAGAACTGCGTAGACTATCAGTCGAATCATACAACACCAGCACGCAGTATGGCAATCGTAAGCGACGGTGAGGTCGTCGTCTTTGACGACATCGATGACAACTGGCAAGGTCTTAGGTTGGATCTTGGATCTAATAATGCCGATCAGGTTGGAGATCGTCTTGACTTGGAGACTGATGAGACTAGACGTGGTCGGATGCATCCTGAACCACCAAGTTCAAGTGTAGGAAGTACACCGAGTCCTACTCCACCTCATCATCGTAATACTTCCGATTTCTTCAAGGTAACGATTGAGTTAATGGTCGTTACATTAATTTATAGCTGTTTACACTCGCGCCATTTTGTAATCCATACTCCGTCATGATATTCATTATCCAATTGGCCTCTGCCTTCTTCATTATATATTGCTGACACGTGTGCTGTGAATCATTATTCGATTCTAAGCCGCATGTGCTCATCTGCATTTGTTCTGTCATGCTTGGCTATCATTTCATCGATTCATCGTTCACAGTGCCTCTTGGGCAAGGCTTTTGTGCTGATGGATCTATACACGTTCTGGTTTACATGAAGTGTGCATAATTGCATGAGGAAGATACACCGGAATTAATAACTGAATATTCATCCAGGTTGTCACAGCGGCAAGCGATTGCGAGGTGGAGTCGCCGTCCCCGGAACGTAATCACAAGGTGGCGAGAGTAATTGGCGAATTACCAATCGCACAGTATTCCGGTAGTCCACGAAGATACGGTGTCAGGGAGAATCCTAGGCTACCTACTCTTTTATCCTCGCCCTCGATGTACACGACGCCAAGGCCTGGTTTTCCCCAGAGAATTCTGCCCACCACGTCAAATCAGAAAGAGGTTGCGATTTATCTATCATTAAAAAAAGTTTTAACAGTTCTGTGTGCTCTTTGAGTTACTAATGAAATCACGGTGTTAAAACTAAAGAACGGCAGTAAAGTCTTCTTCGAAGAGTATACAGAAGTTAATTCGCTTATGATTCCAGAAGGAAGAGAGTCCTGCTAAGGTTGTCGTGGAGAATCCTGTGACAGAAAACATCATTCCTGAAGCAGAAGCGGAACTGAAAAGGACAACGCCACCACCAGTAGAGGCTGATGTAGAGGAAGAGGAAGAAGAGGAGGAACTCGAGGACGAAGAAGAGGTAGAAGAGGAGGAGGAAGATTCTTTGAAACCTCCGGTACTACCCGTAGAAAATCTTAGCAGCCTTGTTTCACCCGGTGGTAGCACTTTTGATTATCTCTACGAGTTCTCTGAGACGCGGAAGGTCTTGGAGGAGTTCTTCAAGTGTCCACCTCCCGCAGAAGAGAAGGAAAATAATACGGAATCGTTTCCGTTTCAAGTATGCTTTATGATCTTTGTCGTTTTCTATTTCGTACCTTTATGTTTATTTCATTGGCGTTTCCTGTTACAGGATCTGGACTACGAATTGCGAAGACAGGGTGGTAGCGCCTACGTTGGTCAGCGACTGGCAAGTGGTCCACCAATATCAGAAGAAGTTCTGGTTCACGAGTCTCCAAAAAAGCAGAGATCAGACTTCCCACATACGGTATGAATTTACATTATTTAAATCCCACGACGTACTGATATGAGTATTTACATGGGTGGAGTCAAATACAGAATAAGTTCACGTATACATAGTAAGTTCAAGTATTTCCATGTGTCGAGGTATAGACAAGAGTCTCTTCCTGTCTGATTTGAAGACATTATCACTAAATATAAACATTTATTTATAGATAAAGATTGTCTTGAATGTACAGATTTAGACCTCTGCCTCTCCCACTTCATACTCACGGTGGATTTCAATAGTGGATACGCATCTTGGTGTTCTGCTGTGATAACTTTTAGTCTTGCATGTTCCAGACGGTAGAGCACGAGAATAACTTTCTGGACCTGTCAGTCGGCACAGGCAGCAGTGAAGACTTGGGTGAGACTGAAGTGGGACTTCAGGTTGGACATTCGAGGAATTTTACGCTCAGTCCTGAGACTACAGACTGCGATAGTAACTGTGGTGATCTAGACAGTGACATGTCTCTGGTGATGATGGACAACGAGTTAATGCCTGCTAGCGGGCTTCTTGGCTCTGTCGGGGACCTTGGAAATAATTCAGAGTCCCTACGGATATACACAAGCATGCCTGTTCTCGAGGATGGCTTGTCGAGTGGTCATGCCAGTGATACCGATAATAACAATCCCACGGTGATGCTAATGAAGAGGCAGATAAACGAGATAGAGAAAGAGATCATTCAGAGGACGCGGAACGACATGCTAGAGAATGATACCGGTGGCAAGGATGTCGGACTCAGTGTAACTAAGGATATCTTACATTCGTTAAAAGCGACCTCACCCGACCTCTTCGTGGCTAAGAAAGAATCTTATGAGAGCAATGAATTGGAATTGGATGGGTGAGTTCTGGTGCAAACTCAGATCCAGTGTATTCAGTGACCACACTTCTACGAGAATATTATTTTTCCTCTTTGTTTAGTTTGGATCCTTTGGGTACACCACCACCACCCGCACCACAGAGTAGACAAAGTATCGAGGCCGGTGGTGAAGTGGAGGCCGCTATCAAGGATATCCGGTTGGCACTTCAAAGGACAAAGACATTGCCGGTGAAATCGCCTTCGGAGGATCCTCCAGAGCCCAACGTCAGCCCCATCTGGATACCCAGGTATGCCTTTAGCCCCAGGATGTCTTTAGAAAGCTAAGCAACTAAGATATAGTGTATTGGATGTCAGACGGAGAGTTTGCGCCGAAAGTAACAGCGAAGACTCTGAAGTGAGAAGAGCTGGTGACGAGGCCGATGTCGAGGTAGAAGATGGTCCCGATGAAGAGGAGGCCGATACCGATTTGGAAACCGATAGATTATTGGGTCAACAAAGAACAGACGATCAAGGATTCTACGATGACAAGGTATTATTTATATCTGTACAAAATTATTTTTTAAAAATGCAAATATTCATAACTCACAAAAATCTTATTCTGATTCTACCTAAGAAATTTTCTGCAATTGGGTTATGGTGTTACTGTTTTTCAATTTGAGGAATTTATTGAACTCTACCAAGTATCCATGATACTTGTTAGTATTTGCCTGCTACTACTACTATTACTAATGGTGATTGGTATTGTGGTGTTGCGCAGGGTTGGCGGAAGCCAAAGACTAGGACAATGTTACCAACAATGAGTACAAAAGTCGTGACTCCCAAACAAACCCCACCGAAAACCCTAAGCGTGGCACCCTTAGAGACGCTTTCACCTACCTGCGAACCCTTACCCTCGACATCCACGTCGGTATCGCCGCCACCCTTGACGATCCCAGCCATTGTCCAATCGCCTGCTTCGGAACGCAAGCCTGCGTCCCCCATTCAGCCGTGTTCCTCGAGCCCCCAGAAGACCCCAGTCAAAAATTCCCCATCGCCTCCTCAGAGCCTCAAGGAATCCGGCAGCAAGGTGAAAAAGGTGCCCTTTCACTCACTCTGTCGCTCTCTCGAGTTTTATTATTTCTTTTATTTTTCTTTCCCCACTTGATTTCTCCGAATTCGCATCTCCTTCGCATACATTCTTTTGCACATTTTAACGCCCGGGCTACCAGAGCTTTGTCTTAACTTATTATTTTTTCGATACCGCTTGAATCTCTTTAGAATTTAGTATTGCGTAAATTGCTTTAAAAAATGTCAAATGATTGAACAAAATTTCGAGCGATATGTAACTTGATCTTTTCTTAAAATATTCTCATACATACTAGGTCCCACTTTCTTTCTCCTGTCCTATCAGATTTTTACTCGAACGACGTAGATGCTTACATTACAATCTCTAAACGAGAAGCATGCCAAAGGGTAAAAAATAATTAACTAGAAACAAACAATTCTCCAAATTATCCAAGTTGCACCTGCTTAGATGCATCCTCTATTGAGCAATAACATATAGGCACGATTTCTAACGCTTTTTCTCACTGTCATACATATAAAACGAAGCTCAAGAATAACTTTTTTAATAAATCACAGTCCACTTTGAAGGACCACTATACAACACCAACTTGCAACTGCATGAAGATCAAAGCGGAGCAAGCATGTGAGATGATTAGAGCTTTCAGGAGTGCATTTATATTATCTGCGAAGAGTCGAGTTACTTGTACTAGCAATTAAATACGTATCAATCGATCAGTCATTAATTTATTGAATTGTTTCAGGACAAGGAAGGCAAAAAGAAGAGCAGAAACAAAGAAGGTAGTATCACTCCTAACGCCTTGTCTAACTATACCTCAGTAGTTTACCTTGAACGTATTTTACCAGCGTGCCAAAATAAGAGCATGTCTTGAATCAAATCCATACTTTATTCATTTGAAAGACCTTGTCACATTTAAAAACAAAAATCAATGATTCTGTAACTCCGTTCTGTATCATCCAATTTCTGACGTTTCACTGAGCATCTTGTTTCTTCACTTATAAATTACGCATGACGTTTTACTATTTAACCAAATATGATAGCGAGTACTAATCATACTTTAAATCCTTTCTAAATGCTGCTACCTTGGATGCCTGATATGTGCCTTGAATACATCGTCTCTTATATGGTAGGTACCCCACTCTTTCCCCCTTTCGATTGTTTCAAACTGTCTTCCATCTATATCTCATTCGTGCTTGTGCATTATCACATGCACGATCTCTTTTAACATATATATATCTTATTGCACATCTAATTATGGTGCCAAACTGCAGCCGAACAGTTCTTAAAGTTTGGGGAAGCCTGCATTAAGACTTGCATATAACAAACGGTTGACTTGATCGTGAATAGTGACTTTCTCCAGTGACTGGTGTCTAATTATACATAAAAGTACAATACAGAGCACAGCCGAATTAATATTTCAATTCATGGGGTAATCTCGGTTGAAGCGTGCACAGTAAATAAATCAAAATGAATTATTAAAGGTCCTTCATTGCACCGTGCGTATACCGGTTTCTTGATATCCTTGAAGTGGCTTGTTCATCGCGCTGAAGGAAGTGGCAAAACAATTCGTAGAATAGATTTATTTTTATTAATGAAATACCACTGTACGGCTGACAGTTCGCCTGAAGAACGTAGAATGGATGACACGAAGGAAGTGTACGACTGGTGTGAAGTTGATCACAAACCAGTGAATAAATCTGAGATCGTTCGTGTATCATCTATGAGAGTACTTAGTTGTTCAGCAGAGTATTTGGCAGCATTTGGTAGCCTGACTGATAATCACAATATAGGAATAGACAATGAAACTCCTGGCACCAGGAGCAACGAAGACACCAAGTGTTCGTCGCTTACTAAATGGTGTGTCTCTGTGAACGTTTCAGCTCTCCTCTCCGATCCTTCAGTTCTCATCGAGGGCGTACTCTTCCGAGCTAGATACCTGGGCTCGACGCAACTCGTCTGCGAAGGACAGCCGACCAAGTCCACCAGGATGTGCCAGGCCGAGGAAGCCGTCTCCAGGATAAAGGTAGGCAAGCCTGATGTGAATTCTGTTGGGTACCATAGACTGTCGAGATCCTCCTGTCATTTGGTGATCTATGAATCACTCCCATATCAGAACTTCATACACTCATCACCAAGGTCTCTAGTGATCTATGAATTACTGCTGCTAGCTACAGAATGTCAAACATCCATGTCTGAGATTCATTGATCTGTAGATCTCCACATTGTCAAAAGTTTCAGTCGTTCATGGGAAGAAATATGGTTCATACGTTTTTACTGTACTTTTACGTACTGAAGTCGATGCCCATTATCAAACATAGCATAAATGCATATCTCAGAAATACATTATTTATACATCACAAGGGATAACATAGTCGCATGCCTCTGAATGCTTTACACAGTTTTTATTTAATATTATTTTCTTTCTTTCTCTTTTAGTCTTTCGTTTGCTCCATCATTTATCGTCAAGACATGGCAGTGTCCTCGATACGGCCATATATATATTATATACACATATATATATATATATGTATAGTACATATCAGAGGGCTCGTGAACTCTCTGAATCCACCCGTGTGAACCGGTACTTTGATATGAAGTACTACGTGAACATTGAGATTCCTCTTTAGTTTCAAGATATATTCTTCGCTCGAGCTTAATCGTACTTAAGAACGGATCAGTACTTGGCACGTGTACCAGTTCCTGCGTCAAGTCTCATTGACATGCTGTAAATGACTGCTTGTATCATTTGTATCATCTATGAAACTCTTGCTAGATTATTGGGATAAACTTGAACACTTTCAGGTACTGATCAAAAGCGACTCGATGTGTCTCTTCTATATGAATTAATAAGAAATAACTGTGAAATGGCCGTTGTGTAAAGAGGCCTGAATGTTTCAGTGTAGCGCCCCTCTTCCTCACATCACCAACACCACCACCCGACCACCGAACACTGTCATCTTCTCAGTGTAACTTTTTGATGTGTCTGTCTGTCTGTCTATTTATGTCTGTCTGTCTATATTCTGTCTCTGTCGGACTGTCTGCGTAAAAAGAACACCACTTTCTTAAATGCCTGCCTTTCCTCACCCACCTTTGTCTTCTGATATTTCAATTCCATACGTAGAGACGCGCGCCGGTGCATACCGTATGCGCGCTTAAACGCATCCGACTATTTTGCACTGAACTGTACTTTTGCTCGCTGAGTATTATCACTGCCGTTAATCACTGTCAATCTAGTAGGCAGAGAGTTTGCTACTGTCAAATGGAAGCTTGCGTGCGCTGTCTGACATCTCTTGGCTAGAACGACAGACATCTTTGAGCATCGAAGATGTCTCCTTGGCGATTGCGCTTCGGTGTTGTGTAACTAAATATCTCTTTGAACTGCACTCAATGCATCGATGAACACTTAGCCATGCCTTTGTTTTTGTTTCTCTGTAGTTTCTAATTGCGGCTGTTTTCTTTTTGGATTATTGTATAACAGAGGCTGATCCCACGCGGGAAATTGTATTGCACGCTGTCTTTGTCTTTAAAGAATTGCATCTTCAGTGGCGGCGTATAGATCCAAGGTCGTCCTTAATGAGTTAGTGAAAAACAAAAACAAAAAAAATGTTAAAGGGAGGAACTTATCATAATCTGTTTATTAAGCTTGTTTCTTTTTTTTAAATTTTATTAAACTCATTTTACTCCCTGTTCCAAGAGCTTGACTTCATACTTTGAGGCTTGATGACTCGAAATGGCTTCTAGGGCTGGTCACAATTTGATCTCCAATAATGATCTCCATGATGCTTCTGTCTTCTTTTGAATTGTTCGGGCTTGCTCACGAGAAGTTGCTTTAAATAGAGCCTACTCGGCTTATCATGGATAATCGGAAAGGATCAGCGCTCGTTTACGACGGCGTTCAACCGATGGAAGTCTGAGTCTGTGCTGCGATGATCTACTGGTCCATAAAAGGGTCCATAACGTAACAGGAAGCAGTAATAGATGAGAAAGGGAAAATAAATTTGGGTATCAGTAGCATCGACTCAGAATCCAGGGAGCTTTTGGCTCGCGCGGTGGCTTGTTCTGTGGTGGTGGCGTGGTGTGGCAATGTGACTAGCAGAAGCCTTTGTTTGTTTGTTTGTTTGGCGCGTGCATTACGGAAGGATGCGTCGATGTCGGCGACGGCAGTGCCGATGCAGGCTACCCTCGTAAACTATGGGGGCCAGCATGGTTATGGTCGGTGCAGCGTTGCATCGCAGGGCAGCCTCGATGAAGATGAGTGCGACTCGAGTGAGGAACTGATTGGGAGTGGCTCCGGTGGCCAGAACGAGAGCCTGGCTGCCGATGTCCCAATCTCCGGGGGTGCCATGGGCCCCCTGGGCCCTAATCTCCCTCCGTTGGGCCCCAGCACCGTTTTCAGACTTCAGTTTCTCGGGTCGGTCGAGGTGGAAGAGGAAGGGGGTCGCAAGCGCCGAAAGCGCCTTAAGAAGCACATGGTCGAGGAGGCTGTCACTAAGATCAAGGTCCGCCTACCCTTTGACCTCTCGACAACACCACAGATATCCTCCCTCTTTCTTTTGATCTCTTAAACCCTCTGCAGTCTCTCTCTCTCTCTCTCTTTCTCTCTCTCTCTGTCTCTCTATTCATATCTTTTATTTTTTATTCATCCTCATACTCTGTCTCTCTATTTATCTATTGCTCTCTTCATCATCCATTCTTCATATTCAGGTATATCAGTCTTTCTTATGTCAAAGTTGAACAGTTACCCACTTGGTTCGTACCTTTCTTTGGTCACTAGAGCTAGACTTGTTACTAATCGTTTACTAACCGAGAATCTGCTTTTTTATCTTTCACGCTGCTATCTTGTCCAGGCTTTGGTGAGTAAGCGATGCGACTAATGGATCCTTTAGAATTTTTTTGAGCTTGCCCCATGACTACGTTGTCTCATATTAATCTATACTCTATTTATCAGGCACCTGATGGCGAGACTCAACCGAGCACCGAAGTGGACCTTTTCATCTCAACAGAGAAGATTATGGTGTTAAACACGGATCTCAAAGAGATAATGATGGATCATGCACTGAGAACGATATCGTACATAGCCGATATCGGCGACCTGGTGGTACTCATGGCAAGGAGACGTTTCGTGCCGCACGAGATGCAGGAGGCGCCGAAGATCAATCGAACCCCGAAGATGATCTGCCATGTATTCGAGAGCGAGGAGGCTCAGTTCATCGCACAAAGCATAGGTCAGGCGTTCCAGGTCGCTTATATGGAATTCCTCAAAGCAAACGGCATCGAGGATCACAGCTTCGTCAAGGAGATGGATTACCAGGAAGTTTTAAATTCCCAAGAGATCTTTGGCGACGAGTTGCAGATGTTCGCCAAAAAGGAGATGCAGAAGGAGGCAAGTCTGTTAAAAAAGAAAGCGTATTCGCATCATTACTGCATGTGCATTTCCATGATACAATCGTACATAAACCAAGGAACGTACTTTACTGTGACAGGTGGTGGTACCGAAGGCTAAGGGTGAAATCTTGGGTGTGGTGATAGTAGAATCCGGATGGGGCTCGATGTTACCTACGGTTGTGATAGCCAATCTTGCACCAGCAGGTGCAGCCGCGAGATGCGGCCAGTTAAATATCGGCGATCAGATAATCGCTATTAATGGCGTCTCTCTGGTCGGTCTGCCATTGTCGACGTGTCAGACGTATATAAAGAACTCAAAGAATCAGACTGTGGTTAAATTGACTGTGGTACCGTGTGCCCCGGTTGTCGAGGTCAAGATCAAGCGACCCGACACCAAGTACCAGCTCGGCTTCAGCGTGCAGAACGGTGTCATTTGCAGTCTACTACGTGGCGGAATTGCGGAACGCGGTGGCGTCCGAGTAGGTCATAGGATCATCGAGATCAATAATCAGAGTGTCGTTGCTGTGCCGCATGAGAAAATTGTCAATCTTCTGGCGACCTCGGTCGGCGAGGTTGGTATACACATGTAGTGGTAACAGTCCTTGTCTCAGAGACCAGCTGTCTCAGGTATCAGATAAATGATTGTACGAATAATTACAGATTCTGATGAAGACGATGCCCACGTCGATGTTTAGGCTGTTAACTGGCCAGGAGTCTCCGGTGTACATATAAGAGTTCAATTGCCTGGCCGTTATGTAGTGAAGAGACAATACATCCGCCATCCATTACCATCATACTACTAATGTCCATACTACTTGGCGGTGGAGATCGTTCCGGTATCAGGTACCAAGGTACCAGGTACTAAAGTCGTTTTACATATATATATTTATATATATAGTATATACACACACAAAAGTATGTATAATTGTTATCCATAGGTCAGGAACGACCTGACTGACTGCCAGGCTGCCTGCCTGCCTGCCCAAAGTCACAAACTTACCAAGCCCACCTTTTATCCTGCTTTGCTGCTGCGGCTGCACTCTCTCTCTCTCTTTCTCCTTCTATCTCTCTATCTCGAGCTCGAACTCTCATAGAAGCCCAAGTGAAACGTTACTATATATTTACTCGAGCATAATTTATATTATTACCGTAATTAATATAATATATAAATATACGTCTTATCAGTGCGACGTCACTCGTTCGCCACGCGTAAGATATAAAAGAAATTAAACGGAGAGACGTTAAATGCTTTCTCTCTTGCGAACAGTCAGCCAATTTTGTGTCTTCTCTCGAGATATGTATATTAGAGATAAGCGAAGAATGAGAACGTATCCACGTGGTTCCTTCATTGTCACAAAAATGTCGAAGGTCAAAGTTACGTTTCTCGCGAGAAAACATTTGCTCTCGGATATCTCGCTGTCGCGATAAATAATTCACAAGGTTGCATCGAGCCTGATATATCTTAAGTCCTATCTTATATTACCGTATCCTCGTGTAATTACCGCGACGGTGAATTCGCCATTCTAATTAACCAAGAGCGAACAAGAGAGAGGACATTTAAAATTGTACTATTATCAGACGTGCGAATTAGGTAATTAATTGCTAATTAAAGAAGCGAACGAACGAGTGACGTTGTCGTACGCGCCAAGGAAGTTTAATAGGGGAATGCAATGCACATGATTATAAATAGCACAAATGAGAAGTAAAAAAAAAAGTTGAAGACAAACGAAGGATGACACCACTGTCTCCCTCTCGAAGTTTCGCGAGTTAATCGAGGGGGAGAAGTGAGAAGGAGGATGCGAATAAAAGATGAAAAAAAAAGAAAGAAATAAGAATAACAAAGGAATATAATGAATTAGCTGTATATTACGGAGGACAGGGCGAGGATTAATAAATTGAATGCTTAGAGAAGGTGGTCAGGTCGTAACGTAATATTTGTAAAGAAAAAAAAAGGAATGAAAAAAAAATGGTCAAGCCAATTTCCACAAGGATTTCCTTGAGGTCCCTATGGAAATCTCACTGGACATTCCCTCGTCGAATATTTTAGTCCTTTTATCGAAAATCGCCTGGTATGCCACTAAAGGCATACGGACTGCGCCGTGCCCCGACTCCTTGTTCATTTGTATTAACGCAAAGTCAAAGATAAGAGAAAAAGAGTGAAGTGAATGTTGATTAAAACTAGAAGGTAATAAGGAACAATAGGACGGAGGGCGATTAAAACCTAATTAGGAGTTCTCGTATAAATACGATTTAGGATCCTTCGAGTGTGTGTAAGTCTCACGCGAAATATTACCGGCGAGTTAGACGAAGAGGAGTACGAATTTTGTTATTCGTTTAAATATCATACTTAATCAAATTAACGCATACGTATAAGTATACGGCTGTCAATCCTATATACTCTCTAGTCAATGGAAAGATATAACGATACTGATAGATATTAATACTATCTTATTACTGCACTAGAGAGTCCAGATGCACGATTATTAACATTACTTTTGTTTATTTACGTTATTTCTCTCTTATTTTTCTTTTCTTATATTACCAATCGTGACACGCTCTCCTCTTCGTTACCTCGTCGTCTATCATTGTAATCTAAGTTTTATCTATTTTTGCTGACTACTTTTCGACTCTTAAGCTATACTTCGGCTTTATGAATATCAAATGAGATATCGCGATGGTGCAGAATACTAAGATTCCTAAACTTCGATAAACTTTCTATGCCAAAGTAGGTGCGATCGTATGTCATAGCTTGGAAAGAAAAGCGAGCACAAGAAAAAAGAAAAAATGGATATGCAGAATGGGACAAAAAAGGAAAACTAAAATATTTCTTTGTCTCTCTCTTTCTCTGTAACTTTATGTTATCCTCTCTGTCGAATTGCGCCAGTGTTTCCGGTAGGCCGTTATTTATTTCAATTGTGTAAAGTGACGATTTTCGAATTCCCACGAATCTTGTACGTTTGTCCTTGTTTCTCGTTGTGTAACGTCTATATCTGTAAGACGACAAGAAAATAGACCTGGAAACAGACTTTTGGCATAAAAGAGTTTATCCGTATATCGAGGTGCGTCGGAACGGTATGAATTATAATATATGGGATCAAACAAGATGTTATTATACATAGAGTGTGTATGGGTGGCTGAAAACTTATCTAGTCATTAACGCTAAGGATAAAGTATATATTATAAATAAATAATTGAATACTCAGCCATCGCCAAGCCACCCTGAACTGATAAAGCGAGTGAAGCGTTAATTCGCATTCTTAATTCAAAAAGTAAAATGATAATAACGATAGCAGTTACATATTGACAACAGTCTCAAAGAGAGAAACGAACAAAAAAAAGCCTGCATTTAAATTCGACATACGTTCGCTCAACTTTTCTCTCGCTTTTAATTCGAATTTACAAGTGCAACAGCATCAGCGAAAAGTTGAACAAAGTAACACGTAAAACGAAAAGAAAAAGCCTAGGAACAAATACAAAATACAAAGACATTGTGACAAACCTTTTTTTTATAATGTCAACCAATCGCAATCAATTAATTCGCTTCATTCCCAAGTTTGAAGAAAAATCTTCTGGCCCTTAAAAGAAATAAAGAGAAAAGCACAAGACTAAGAAACGTGAGAAGTAGAACTAAAAAGAACTAAATGAAAAGATCTTACGTTTCCATCTCCACAATCTGTCACGGAGCTCTTAGGACGTGGACAATGCATTTAGCCAAGTGAATTCTGAACAGATATGCATATTGATTAAAGCCAATTGAACTGCGATTTTTTAAAATTCTAATAACAATTGACTAGGGTTGAAGAAAAATTGAGACTGGAATGAAATTTGAGAGTATGCACGTTGACGAGGGTGAGGAAGGGAAACGGGGTAAATAAAAAACAATTATTAAATGAGACATTTTACACGTTCGTAAGAGACACGCGCGACATACACACATACAGACGATATATACTTCTCCATGGAGAATGAGATATTAAAGAAAAGGATGATTTGGTTGAAAAGAAAGAAAAAGTAAGAGAAAAAATACAATGCGTGAAAAGGGGAAAAACCGCCCACACTCGTACGCGGAGAGCAAAGAGTAATTAATATCTTATAGATACATAAACTAGAGCTTGCGCTGTAGCTTCACCCGGTCATGAGACGCACTAATGAAAGAAAGAAAAAAAAAGAAAAAAAAACATCATGGCTAATCTCTATCAATGTTTGTGAGTGTAACATATAAGTTAAAAAACGGTATTATTAATTACAAAAAGCTTAAGTCGAGCTACTGAATGTGTATATGGTTATACTATACTAGTCCATAACGAAGAAGGTAATAAACTGTAATTTTGAATTCAATTAAAGAAACACGTTTTTTCATTTACTTCATCTCGACTTTAAACCTTGAAATTCAATATTGATCACTGTTCACACTACAGTGTCCTACGGTAACGCAAGAGGGGAACGTTAATTGATAAGCCTTGATTAAATAACCTAATTTATTGTTACAGGATAGTTACAATAATAATAATAATAATAATTGTTATTATTATAATAGCGTCGTATGTGTGTTCGTGTCTCTGTGTCACCTGCAGTATGTATTATGTATTTATGTACGTACGCTAGCAATGCGTTTTCAGATAGAAGACAAAAAAATTCGAATTTGTTTCTTCCAACCACCCCTCATACCCCTCGGTTCTTTCACCTCTTTATTACATAAAAACTGCTCTGCCGTTATTCTGTCGTACATTTACATGTGTACATCCTGAGTGACAATCTTAAACGTAATTTCGTGTAATTCGAAGCTATTCGCGACACGAAGGAAGTAATTCGTCTTGCGAGACATTTTGTTACATTTTTTTTGGACCTTCCCCTTCACCCCCTCCTCCTCCAATTCATTAGCTCCTACGTGTATCATTATATGTACTATGGGTATAATTTTTTGTATTTTCTTTTGAAATTCAGAGAAAAATATTTGTTTCAGTAGGTTTATTAGATAGAAATTAATAGAAGAAAACACAAGAGGGACTTGCCACTCTCTCTTAGGAATCGTGCTTTACCTTGGAATACTGTTCCTCAATCGCTTATAATTATTTAAGTTAATTAATTAATCGCCTCCAGTGGTCTCTCGAGTATTTTGCATCAGCTCTACTGTACGCGCCACTTAAGAAAATAATAATCGTTTACAACGGCCACATATCCCAAGGCATGCAGTACAGTACAGCTTTTTTAAATCTAGATTCATTCACTCTTGATCAAGATTGTCCACTAGCTTCTCTGACGCAGTTTCGATTGACAATTGTCCGCGTTCGATTAAGTTGATATCGTCAGAGGAACATTAAATGTCACTGTTCTTATTATATTAGATATATTATAATGGATTCGCTGTTCGTTTACGATTATCATTATAGTACCACGACGTTTGTCAAGTAACGCCTGCGCAGTACAAGTTCCATTAAAAAAATTTGAATATTCTCTATATATCTTTTCTGTCCACACTTTCGGCAAATTATTTGACGAGGTTGATTGATCATTGTTTTTTCTTCCCTCCTGCATTTACGTGATATAAATTTTTTCTTTGTTATCCTTTTGGGCCTAACCAATCTAATTATCCCACGTTAGAGTTCTTTTTTTTTACATTTTCATGTTTTGGGTGTGCTTTTGAGCTTCAACAGCCCTTCCGAAAAAGCTCGAAGGCAAATGTTCTCATCTTTGGTACACTACGATTCTCAAAAGGCACCAGGCATTCGTGCAATATTTAGATAATGGAGAATTAAAAAGAAAGAAAATTGAATAGAAAAGAAATGCATAAGAAGTACAGTTTTCAAATCGGCGAAGCGTATCGGATCGAAGCGAAGCGTAACAAGACATTTTCTATAGGTAAATGTATTTCGTTAATGCGATTTTGTAATTAGACGTAAAACCGTTTCGTCTATGCACAAGAAACGATCACCAATCTTCTTTATCCCGTTCGTTTGATCGTAGCTATCTCATTCCCCTGACCACCGGACGAAGCCCTAACTGATCTAACGAAAACGACGATCAAGTCAAGGTTTCCAATATTTTGTCTAAATAAAAAAAAGCAAGGTAACAGATATAAGGATACCTCAACCATAAGACATTACAACTTGTAAACGCACACTGTAGTTATTTACACATTGTCGCCGAAGTAAATGCACAATAATGATTAGATTATATTTTCTTTTTTTTGCAAATTGTGCCAACAACAACAAGCCCTATGAAATCGTTATCGTTTTGGAATCCTGAGTAATCCACTAGTACCAAGGACTCTACGTAAGGTCAAGTGACCAAACCTATATAGAAAATCAAGACCAAACAAATGAAATGGAACTAAATCGATAAAATCGCATAGAAGAGTATATTGTAATTCAAAAATTAAGAGAAAAAAGATTAATCCATTCAATCGAATCTCAATGATCATAGTTGTATCGGATATAACCTATATGATGGTCACTCTTAGAAAAAAAAGGTTTGTTTCCTTTATTGTATCCCAATAGCAAAATTGTCGACACAGGTGCAATGAGTGTTAGTGGTAGTAGCAGAAATAGTATTAGTAGCGGTAATAGTAGTATAGTACTAGTAGAAGGTAGCAGTATTGGTGGTAATTGTGGTACAGGTAATATTGCAGCTGCAGCTGCAAGTGTTTAGGTGTGGTGTGTGTCCTTTGCGATGGTTTCGGCTGAGAGATACAGCAGGAGGTTCACTTGTCGGCACGGCATAATGGAGGAGGATACCCATCTTCTTATATGAATTCTTATTAACCAGGATCGGCTGAGATCAGTTGTCCATCGCGAATCTACGGGTCCATTCTTTGGCGTTACGTATCGCTTCGCTTTCGTTGACCTTCCAGAGTTCAGCTACATCATTCGCCAGAGGGTCATCCGGATTTGGCGCACTCAGCAAGGCTTGTATTGAGAGGAGGACCGTTCTGATCTGAAGAGCAGGACTCCATTTGTCCTTCAGGATATCCAGGCAAATCCTGCCCAGTCTATTCGGTGAGATAGAAGACAAAAAGAACTTGATACAACACAGACTCGACAGCCATGTGCGACTTAGTGTACTATTTTTTGGTTGTGAAAAAAAATAAACTAGAAGACTGTTAACGACTGCCATGGCGGAATTAAAAAGGAATGTATATAAGCAGACTGAATGTTTATATAGATTGAAGATTGTATTTATCAATGACTTTGTTGAATCTTGTTTTGTACTGACAATTCTTTTGTTCGTTTTTTGGTGGATTTCGTGCAGTAACGTGCAAGGAATATTGTTTCTTGTTTAAATGTTGTACACAGAATTATTTAGGTTATCCTTTTGCGGTTTCTTATTCAACCATTTACCTGTCGATATTTGGATGATAGATTTTAGTAATAAATCTAACTTTGGGCGCGGACATAGGATAGTCCTCCGGTAGAAACAATTCGAGCTTGAAGAGTCCACCTTCGAAGGGAGAATCCTCTGGACCGGTGACGATCACGTGAAAGTACCTAGCGTTTGTATCATCCGGTACGGCGCTGATACCAGGCACCGGCTCTTGCATCAGTCTCTGAGTTTCCTTGATGATCCGACGGGGTAATGCAGTCATCTTTCCTAAATCTATGCCGATTTCTGCCCTTAGAATTCTTTATGATACGATTGTCATCATTAATATTTTGACGAATATACAAGACATATAAGAACCAAGAGAAATGTCTTAAGCCTTTTCAGAAGTCTTCTAATACGAATACTTACAAGATAATGTAGTCACTGTCTTTTCAACTGTGTTGAGCATTGTTGTTAATTATATAATTATATAGACTAAATGAAATGGCATGTTCTTTGTGTATGATAAAAAATACAGACGGAATGAAACAAACGTTCAAAAATAATTCGTTACCTGTGCAAGATTATAGGCTGTACCAAATATCAACATTAGGATGTAAATCACGAAACTGAGCAATAAAAATATAGATTCTTGCGATTCATTTGACATCGAACAAAAGATATTTGATGTTGCGACGCGGGAGATAAAAATGAATAAGTGTAATGCATCCGTAATATTTAGATGTTACTATAGGGAAATAAATAATTAAAAAGACGAGGACAATGAACTCGAAATTATGAATAGCACGTAATAAGAATATGGGAGGATATAAACAAAGGAGGCCGGTGCTTAGCAAAATTAGTAAGGATAAAAAATAAAGGAATAATCCAAACCTCCAAATTGTCATGAGTTCGACCGAGGCGACTAGAACCTTGAAAATGGCATAGAGTGTGAAGCATTCGTGAAAATGAAATACGTACAATCGTCTAATCCGATGTATATTGTCCGCGTCAACCGATTGAAAAAAATGTGTGGCAGTCAGTGGCTGCGATCCGGTGCCCTCTGTGTTAGTCTTCCTTCTTGAGCAAAGCCACCTCCAGGGGAAACACAATCACTCGGAAAAGTGAGATAAAAAAACTGTCTACGGCGAGAACTCGCCGCTATTATAACCTCTTGCTTGTCGGCTATGTGAAAGCGAGTACGAATATCGCGTTGAGATTCTACGAGCAAAGCCCAAAAATACACCTGCCAAATGCTAATTTAATTTTCACACGTAACGCGTGTGTTGTATCCTTCACAGCCGTTTTATCCGATTCATTCTTCTACCGCTAGATAGCGTGTAAGACGATACTACTTGAGTCAAGCTAACATTTTAGTTGTCACCGACCTCATAAATTATTGAAAATTACAACATATATTCGACTTTAGTTATTATTCTCTTAAAGTTCTTTTATTACGTTCCCATTACGACTTATTCTATTGTATATAGAATTCAATTTCAGGAATCCTAATATGTTAGTGTACACAATCTTTGCATGAGGTATGCTAGCATGACTGTATGAGCATTAGTGAATTTAACTCTCGGTCACTCTCGGTCTTTGTCCTTGAAATGGTGGATAGTCCTACGTGAATCAAATGTATTTGAATCATTATAAAAATTCTTATTGTAATCAAAGTAGCTGTATAACTATGCGTTTAATCATTTCGAAAATACACGGAATTCAGATAACTACAATTATATTCCAGAAATTGAACATACATTTTTATAAGATGCCTACAAATTTCAACGTTTTCTGACGTTTAGGTAAAACATAAAGGAACCATAAAACAGTGCTGCCAACTATTAAGATATGTATGTACGTGAAAACGAGTTGTCGTTTGTCTTGTCAAATGACATGTCTCGTTTATGAAAATGTTTCCTCGTGTTGTCGTCGCATAAATGTATTTTATACGACAATTTGGGTCCTACCGTAAATCCGCTCGCACCAAAGGTTCGTCTCGGTCTAACCTACAGAAGATTTTTAGTAATTAAATGTTTGTCGTGTCTGTTTTAGGAGATGCAATAGTACGTTGCTTTGTTTATTTTTGTTTCTTCGTCTCATATTTTGTAGGAGCATCTTAAGATATTTTTTTTTCATGTCCACATTAAGCATAGATCGATGCTTTTTAATCCGGTTACTCACGATAAAATATCTAGTATATTAATATAATCGTTATGCCGTTTGTTAGATTTTGACACGTTACATTTTAGACAGCATAACCTCAAAAATGTCATTGTCAGGAAGGTGATGACATATTTCCATTGGCATTGGGCCTGTTTTTGATGCATATTGCGTCGTTCTTAATAAATCATTGTCATTATTCTATTGTATCTCAGGGAATCGATGATGAATACGAAATGAAGTATGGTAGGATTTTTTAAATTATTGATACGTAAACAAAAATCATTTTCTCGTACAGTAAATTGATTATCATCTTATCAGAACTAGACTGCGATAAGCAGCCTTTGTTTAATAAATTCTGTTGTTATACTAATGATAAACGACATGCGTATGTACCTTCAATCATCTTTATGATAAATATCTGATATTTGTACCGTCATTGTATCGTTATTAAGCGCGGGGAATATTATTAAAATATTTTGAAAATTGTTATTGTACTCTTTTAAAAAAATTCAGTGGCATTGTTTTACCCGTGAAATTTATTCGTTTAATGAAGTATAATTTAATCAAGTTCATCTTGTTATTGCTTATTCAGACTCATCAGTATTTTAATTAGTTTTGTTTTGTTGTTGAACGAATTAATGTATTCTTTTTAGGACCAACGCGAAAATGGCCGACGTTCGGTTACTTATACAAGAAGAGGGTCGAACAGCTCGTAATTTAATAGCATTCAATGTACCAGTCAGTACAAGTAATACAGAAAAGGTCACACGAAAACCACCGAGTGTGCCAAGGGTCGTTCAGTCGGCAACCATGAAAAGATCCCTAAAATCAACAGCAAGAGTTCGATCAGCATCAACAGGTCGCGATAAGAAATCTGGTATTTAATACATATTTCAATAAAAATTCATATTTACAGTCACATAATCCGGGGAATATTTATAATTTATGATTTGTCTTTTTATCCGTTATAGAATTGCAAGCGAGATACTGGGCTTTCCTGTTTGGCAATTTACAAAGGGCTGTGGATGGTATTTATCAAACATGTGAAGAGGATGAGAGCATTTCAGAATGCAAGGAAGTAATCTTGGTCTTAGAGAATTACACACGAGATTTTCACAATCTTATAGATTGGTTTAAAGTCAAATGGGCTTACGAAAGTTCACCACCTCCACTGCGCAGAACACCTTTGGCATGGGAGGTCAGGAAGACATCACCGTGTAGAACATGGAATTCATCAGTTGTACCAAGATCCTCATCGAGTCCTACAGGACCCTCTTGTAGAAGTCCTGTGGACCAGACAATTGTGGAAAATAGGACTATGATGGATGAATCGGGTCATAAGACTATTAAAGATAATAAGAATAATGTGTCCAGAAATGATTCACAGAATCTTAAAGACAAGTGTCGTACTCTTATTGAACGTAGTGGTATCAATAAAACTAATAAAGGTAAATCAGTATCGACGAAACTCATGGGAAAAGCTATATCTAAGAAAACTGTTGGTACTGTTACCGAAGTTTGTGGGAAGTCCAGCAAGTCTAGAACCACCAATGGTGAGGATAACCGGGAACTCTCAAATTTTGTGCAATCCGTCCAGAATTGTGAACATAAGGCTCACTTGGAAGAGGAGTCTGTAATTGACGAAGAAAGAAAGAAGAATAACAATGAATGTAGAAAGAACAAGGAGTTCGAAGCAAAGAAGAATGCGATTAATTCTAACGTTAATAGCGTCATAAAATCTTTGCCTTTAAATATGTCAGTTAATGAAGACAGTAACTCGGATACAGAAAATCCTCCAAAGCTTAAGGAGATCCCACGAAACTGTAGAAATAATGAGAAAATTTTGAGATCAAACGGTGGGATAAGTGGAAGTAAAGAGAAGAAAGTCATTCCAGAAAATAGAGCTGAAAACAAGTCTTCTTCTTGTACAACTACCTATAACAATAAGTCTCAGCCAAAAGCAACTCCTGCAAGACCAGCCTATGCAACAGTTTCACGTATGAGGCCATCGACAACTGAAATAAGTCAGAACTCTACCTTAGAGGTCCCTAAAATGATTCGCAGTAAAACCACTCTGGGTGTGAAGTCCAGTACTTACAGTAATAAAGTGCGACCAGGAACTTCAGTGATAGTGCGTAGAAAAATACAATCATTACCAGCAAGTGAAAGGATTACGAACTCTGCAAAGTGTAATCAGAACAAGGATCTCAGTGGTTCGGTAGAAGTTCTTACAAAACAAAATTGCAAACCTAAGTTAAAGGATGATGGGGAGGAGGGTTGGCAAACTGTAAGGAGTCGGTATCGGCGTGGCAGTACTCATAATTTAAATATGGCTACTCGATTTCACAAACCAAGTACAGCGACCTCATTACCAGCACTGTGCTTGGATGGCTCCTCCGATAAATGCAAAAGAAGTTCCTGTGCAACAGAAGATAGAAGACAGAAAAGGAAGTGTCTAACCGGGAAAGCTGGAAAGAACATGAACAACGAAGTCGAGAAAGTGAAAGATTCTAAAAGTAAGGATGCTCTGAAGACACTAAAGAGTGATGAGAAATCAATCACTGTGAACGATACCAATTCTACATCCATGATAGCAGCTGTGTTCAAGAGCGAGGCTGAACTGTTGGAGAAGAGAATTCAGTTGTTCATCGCTGCTCAGGCTGAAAGAGAGCGGATCATCCTTGAAGAAGAACAAAAGAGAGAAGAGGCTGATTCACAGAGGTCTCAACAATTATCTGAAGAAGAGGCTTCGCTGCAGAGACAAATTTTGGAGCTAGAGTCGACCGAAATAGACATTGACACAGAAACTGATGAGACCGACGGAGAGATGGTCCTGGAAATTGAAGGAGACGAACCAGAAGTGTCACTTGACGATAGCACAGACGACATTAGTTTAGAGGATAGGTAAGTTATGATAAACGTTACATCTTCATAAATTACGAATGCAGAATATACAACATTTATTTTTACAGGTATGAAAATATGCTTGAAGGTATGTCTTGGGCTGAACGCATGGATACCCTTGCTCAGTTACAAGCATTAGTAACTCGACATCCAGGAAGAGCTCTAGAGCTTCATCAAAAGCTTTCATCACCGTCCCGAAAAAGATCCTTACCGGAAACACTGCGTCGTTATCAAACAAAGCAAGCCTGTGCCCAGCACAAGCGTCAGAAGCTCCTTATGGAAAAATCTCAACGTTTGCGAGAACTTCTCAATAAGGTAGAGGACGTAAAGAGCGCCAAGAATCAATTGATAGAGGACAAGAGACTGAGAATGGAGATGAAGCTAAAGAGAGCAGAGGAGAACAGGACGCAGCATCTACTGGAAATTGTGAGAAAAGCTCATGATGAGGACTCCAAACTCAAAGAGATAGCTTTCATAAACGAACTGGAAGCACAAAACAAACGTCATGACTTCATAGCACTTTGTCAAGAACAAGAGGAGCGTCTTCAAGGTATCCAGGAAGAGCGACAACGTCGCCAGGAAGAAAAAGCTGCAAAGGAAGCCGCTGCCGAGGAACGCAGAAGGGCTTTGGAAGTTGAACGACAATTGAGAATTCAAAAAATGCGCGAAGTCCGACGTGAAAGAGAAGAACGTGTTGGCAAGATGCAATTGGAGCGTGAAAAGGAACGTCAAGTAAGTATAAGAAACAGTGAACTTCTCTCTTTGTTTTAATATATGCTCATTTAATTCGACGAATTTTTCACTTACTTCAGGAATTGGCCAGAGAGAAAGCTCGGGATCGCGAAGAACGCCTCTCGGCGTTACACGCTGCTCAGTTAGCCAATCAGGAAGAGCTCCAGAAAAAGATTGCACAGAAGCAACAGGAATCTGCGAGAAGACACGGTGAAAATATCGAGCATATTCGACAGCGGGCTGTAGAGTCATCCATTTTGCGTTCAGAAGAAGTACCACCTACATTAAGATCTTATCCAGTGCAGAAACAATGCTCTCTGTGTGGTACACTGGTACGTGTATTATATTTCTTTTTATTGATAAATATATGTAATATGTATCTAATAAATTGATATTTTAATTCGTAGATTCCAAATGAGGTTTACCTACTCAGTCATTTAAAGAGCAAATTGCACGCGGATGCTGTGCGAAAGATGCATGACGGTCGTGAACCGCCACGAGATGAATTGCAGAGATTTAATATTTCACAGATAAGAGATATGCCTGTATCGTTATCAAGTAATGACGAGAATAAGGCTGCCAAAGAAAAACAGAAAGCTTCAAAGAGAAGGAGTAGGAAAATGAAGCAAAGGATGACTTTACGTGGACAGGAGTGGATGGACTCGCAAAAGATCGTGAGTTCACAGTCGCAAGTGGAATCTGCTAATAAGGCAAAATTTCGGCAAAATCTTAAAGAATTGTCGCGACTTTGCAATAATCACGGCAAAGGCAATTGGTCCGTTGTTGCGTTGTCACGGCTGGAGCGCTGTCTGGGTGAAATTGATAGAGCTTTTTCCAAATCCGTAAGTATCAGTCAATCCACTGAAGCCAGATAAAGAAGTTTCAAATTCAGTTATATATAAGTTTGTTTTGTTTACAGTGTGCGTCTGATCAAGAAGCCTTCAATTCGTTAAACGGCTTTGAGACTTTGTCAAATCTACTGAACCTGGGTTTGAATTTGCAGAACAACTCACACAGCCTACCGGATAAGTAAGTGAATAAAACTTTCTTGATATTAATAAGAATCAATATTTCGCATTTTGACAATTATTTTACTTTTTCCAGAAATATCGTTTCAATATGCCGTGCATATCGATCAGCGATTAATGGCAACATGAACGGCATCAAGATGGTTCTCCTCAGCAATAAAATTTTAGTCATTTTGGATTTGCTCCTGCAACGATTAGAGGTATGTACAATTTTTTAAAAATAATTTCCGGAACATCCACAGTTATTAAAGATTTACCGATAACGAATCGGTAGTCGATAAAAGCAGATTTTACGGAACAGAAAAACTGGGAAAACCATAGTCTCGATAGGTAAGGAAATTCTCTGGCGCCTTTGCGCAATTCCCACATCTAGTACGCACGAATGACCGTCAGATTGTTTGATGTCGCCACATGTTCCCGTATGACATGACGTGTGATACAGTTTCAAAAATCGGAGTGGCGGTTAAATTACTTTTTAATACGGCGCGTGCGCTCATGTGTCACCGTAAGAGAAAAAAAGGATAATAAAAAGAAAAGTAACACGCCTCCTACATTAATCCAGGCTTAATCAGCGACGCGTAGACAATGCTTACTGACCGGACAGGCAAGTTAAAACCAGCATTTTAAGTACGCACCAATGAGCGGCCATATATTTCTTTTATTCTTTTTCTGATCACCTCTCGCCGCGCAAGTTCAGGTCATTCCGCGCGCGCCGTTATTTGTCATTCGACTTTTATTTATTCTTTCTTTCCCTCATCTCTCTCTCTCTCTACCATTTTTTATCTTTATCCCGTCGTCCTTCTCTTGGCCTCTCTTCTTTCTGAGCCCGGATAAGCGCGAGTCTCACTGTCAGCCTGTCCTTTCTGTCCGCCCTGTCAAAATAAGGATTAAGCGGGTTCTTAGGGCCGATTTCACCGTGCTGCCAGGCCTCCCGGATTCCTGACCAGGTCCTGATTCCTAACCGGCCACGACGACGCCGCGTTTGACCATGTGACACGCGCTCTTTTCGGTGGGGATTCTCTTTCTTTGTAATCGCCTCCGATTCGCCTCCTTTCGGTCTTTTTTATCTCGACTTTCCTGTCATACAAAAAGAGAAAAGGACATGCATTGAAAAAAGAAATTTTCAAATATTTAAAATAACGGTTTCTCACTCACTACGCGGAATATCTTTATGTATTTAAAATTTTCATACATATTTGCATACAGCGATTAGAAACCAATCCTTCCTGCTGGATGGCGCTAGTATCACTGTAATGCCGAAGTTCTGGCTTGGTTCTGTCAGAATGAGAATATGGTGCCGATACCAGAAGATACTGGAGTTACAGTATGGTTGAGAGACACGAAAGATTTCAGGAGCGTCTCTCTGAGATTTTTAACAAAAAAAATAATAAAATTTATCTTATGAAAATATTTCATGAATTTATATGATAAAAATTCCTGACAAATTTTTCACTGAACATACCATCAGCATCTTTTCTTTTATATGTAATATATATTTTTTTTCCTCGTAAAAAATGCATTCGTAACTGCGTTTAATAAATTTCAAGACTGTCAGACTCTTAGGATGCTGGATACATTATCTGTTTCTTTTGTTTCAACTGTCAATGATGTTTCTCCTCGGCGTGAGATTTCTGTCGGGGTACCACTGTGTCTTTTGCGTTCCATTGCTACGCTCCTGTCTCCCCCTGAACTTCCCCCTGCAAATGCATTAGCGGCGAGAGAGCTTTTAGTGACGTCACGCACGGCGCACACAGCCACGTTCGTACTCTCGGAAGCGTAGAGAAAACCGAGAGCAAGAGAAATGGGAAGAAAAAGGAGCAGGAAGAAAGAGAGAGAGAGGGAGGGAGGGGGAGAGAGAGAGAGAGAGAGAGAGAGAGAGAGAGAGAGAGAGAGAGAGAGAGAGAGAGAGAGAG
>JARQTJ010000828.1:404909-433966 GCA_030142635.1 Trachelus troglodyta
AGAGAGAGAGAGAGAGAGAGAGAGAGAGAGAGAGAGAGAGAGAGAGAGAGAGAGAGAGAGAGAGAGAGAGAGACAAACAGCCATGACGAAGAGAAATAGAAGAGAATCATTTGCGAAATTCTTGGATACTTTTGGCATTATATATTCGCGGAATTCTCGAATTAATTTTTATATATTTTATTCTTTATTTTTAATCTACCTGAAAAAAATGTTGTTTATTCTGATTTACCCACCATATAGTCTCAATAAAATTATACCTGTAGGCGTTATAAAATAATGCCAGCAGTTAGTAAATATATAGATTAGACGTACATGCATATCAATGACCGACCATATTTCTTTATTTACGTTTTATATTGACCGACCGTAATAGATTTTCTGGAATGAAATAAAAAATGCCAAGTCCTGTCGTATTATTAGAGATCTAGTATAAGGAAAATTGGAGTTTGGACCATTGGGCAAAGAGATGCATTGCCCAGACTTTTCCAGCCGGAAACGTATTTCCAATCTCTTAGGAGTCGGAGGCCTGCGCGAGGTCCAAAACAAATTTACAATTTTCTCATAAAAACCGACGTGAAATCGAGCGTGCCGTCCGTGGAATTTCACGGTGGGGATAGATATTTGCCCGTTTACTTTAATATTCGTCCATTGCACCGCAAGCGGTACCAGCCAATTTAAATGCACAGAACGTAGATTTGTTTGTAAAAACCTAAAAAAAAATAATTCAATAATAAATCTATACCTCTGTATATATTAATTTAAAAATATTCTTCAACGTCCGCAGATATTCACCAGTCAGGACGATCAGAGTCAGATGCAAGAAGTTACCGGAAATGCAATTGGCAGTGCATCCGTAGTGACAGCCGCTATGCAACTGCTGTGCAGTTTGGTTCCGGTAAAAGCCATTGAGAATGCAGCAGTGCAAGCACGTCTTCAGGATGTCGTTGGGTAAGTAAATATATTGCAAGTACAAAGTTACTTCCTTGTCGCAAATGCAATTGCAGCTGTAAGGAAGGAGTTGCTTGGTTTGTTGCAACTGCACAATACACTACTTTACATTGCGTGTAGCAATACTTTGCAGGTAATAGAATTAGATGGTGGCAGGTACCAATAACGTCGCTTTTACAAATGCACTGTTCCCTATGGGAAACAAATATAAAGTGCAAGGAAGGAAATGGATATGAAGATGCGCCAAGACCACCCTGGATACCATTGACAAAATGTGAATCCTCTTGCCAAGTCGTACAGGCGGTTGGATAAGAGCCATTCTGTTTTCCTTGGATCACTCGATCTCCCATGGCACTCTCATGACGACACGTAACACCTGGGTCAACTTCCTCCTCGTGGACCTCCCAGTCTTCTGGAGGAACCCTTTCGCTGATCGTCCTTCCGGTAACGGGCCTTTCCTGTTCCGTGTCTGCTAGCCTCCTTGCATTTTATTTTCGTACTGGAAGAAAAAATAATTTATTTTTTTTTCTTTTTCTTTTTACAAAGATTCTTATGCGATCCGACGAGAGTATATTGGACTATTGCTGCAGGGTGAACGCCGACGTCGCAAGAGAAACCACCCTGATTAATTTCCTGTCGGACTGCACATAAAATAATCGCGAGTCACGCTTTCTCAGTGGGTTGCCTACTGCCTGTTACTTCGACGCTCGTTGCGTTACGTTGCTGTTACGTTGAAAACGTGTTACCCCCCCGTGTCCACGAGGTTAACACCGACGCCGCGATCGATCATCAAGCTCTAATTCCCAGCCCTGCCTTGCCACCTACAACCCGTGGGCTTTTAAATTAGTCCTGGAAGAATGGAAATCTTACCACCGTTATCGTGTCATGCTTTAAAGCCGCTGGGAAAAAATAGTTCTTAAATGACAATTCTAATTTTAAAAACTGATCGCTATGACGACGAGCATAGAGAGGGAGAAAAAGACATTACACAAGGTTTTGGAACAAAAGCAAAATGCCGCTCTTAAGTCGCGTAGAGTGTTTGAGTACTTTGGAGTACCAAGGCGCCATTTTTATTGCGCTTTTATTTTTTTCTGAAGTGCGTCGTCGTCGAGTACGCCTATCGTAACCATAGCCTGCTATTCAGCGTTGCGACGCTCACGGTAAACTCCTGCCGGCTGTCGAGGGGGTGCCAGTTCATAAAACAACAGATGTGCCCTAATATGATAAACAGATAATGAATCTTGTGTGCTCACCAATTCTCGCTTATCCGACTGACGGGCAAAGGCTGGTCAGACTCTCCATTATACACTGTACATTCAGTGTTTAGTGTACTTAGAAGTTTATATACTTATAATAGGTATGGTCATAGTGGAAAAAAAAACAAGCCAAAAAAAAGACCATGCGGCAAGTGTTCTGCAGCCCCTTTGCGGCATCTCGGCTTGACAGTGATAATCAGGGCTCAGAAAGCAATCACGCAGATAATTGCCAGGAGAGAGAAAGAGAGGGATAGAGAGAGGCTGCGTTATGGGAAAAATCATCTGGTAAACACTCTCAGTGCTAATCCTGTCGTTTCATCGAATTACTCCATTTTGTCTACTCTAAGACTCTGTCGCTGTCCCTCTCTCTCTCGCTCATTTATACCAGTTCTTTCTTCTCTCGTTCTTACTTTTGGCGTCCTTGCACCGTCTCCAACTCCCTTTACTCACTGCTTTTAATCGGCACCGGGATCAACCGAGTAATTGATCAATTATTTAAGAGAGACCCTCGAGCACGTTCTGTTCGATGATTACGATATGTATATATATAGATGGAAAATAATTTGTGCGACTTTTAATTTCATTTGTAATATTAAATTTATTAATTATCCTCGTGCGATATACAGATATACAGATTGGTACTGTTAGGTAGGTATAATTAGTACATTGTGATATATGGAGACGTCGACAGTACCACGTTCTTTGTTTTGCGTAGCCATTTTATCTCCGGTTATTTGACAGTGAGTGTCTCAAATGTTATGTTACATTACTTGTAATCCTCAAGGAATTAATGTATAAGAATGTAAATCGATTTTCACGTTGTAATAGAATTTTCTTCTATGTGCGCGAATAGCGATACGCCCGTCTGGCAAATAGATACTGACTAGAGCTTTCAGTGCTTGCCAGTAGCTTATTACCGAAAATGAAAGGGCTTTACTTTAGTCGTGTACGTGATTAAATCAGAGTCGCGCGAAACGAGGTTAGGCTGAGATGCGCTGTCTTCTTTCTTTCTCGCACTCTTGCTTTCTGGTTCCCTCGTGCGTTCGCACTCGCACTGCGACAGGACATAGACCCCCGGCTCTCAAACCGACGGAAATCTATTTTATTAATAACGACGTCCCTGTTTGATCTGATAATTTCATTTTTCTTCAACGAAAGAGAGGAGCGAACACTTTTTATTCCATTTTTACTAGCATTTTTACTTTGGATATGAAAACGGCTACAATTTTATTTCTCGTTAACAGGCCTTGACAAGAAAATTCCAAATTAATTTTTTTTTTAATCAAACTTTTGAATATTACGAGATATGTCACGAAATTCAAATTTGTGTCTATATATTTTTTTTAAGTTTTTCACATCGACAAACAACTTTTATTTGAAAGATTTAATTTTTTGCGTTACAATGTAGCGCTGTGATCGATTGCGGATGTAAAGCTTGTCCGCATTAAAATTCGCGTCGCGCAGGATTTTGGATTCCAAAGTAATGCGAAGGCATTCGGGAGCGATATGCTATACAGGGCCTATACGTAAAATGCATAAACCCGTAAAGCTTCCGTGGTATATATAGGCGGTATATAGTAGCGGTAGTACGGGAGACCGTAGGAGGGTGGCTTTTCTACGGGGTTTGTACGGCTGGGTCGCGAGAGGGTAGCTACACCAAGAGAGAACGAGTATCAGTCAAAGAGGGTAGAGTGAGCGAGAGAGAACGAGAGTCCATTAGCAGATTACGTAGCCACCCGCTTCGCTCATTCACCCCCGTGATGTTTTTCCTACCCTTCCTACTCTGTCCGGCTCACTCCCTGCCAACACGGACGAATTCTCGGGCTCTCTCACCCTTACCCTGGCGACTTCCATCCCTCTTATCCACCGTTCTTTTTCTCTGCGTCGTATACCTATACCCATTCGAAAACCCTTTGTGCGTATCGAGACAGTGAGAGGGGGAGGGGGGGGGGGTAGGATCGCCTAGACAAAAATTCTTGACACCCTCTCGCCAAAAGAAATATCTTAAAGCTTACCAACTCTTCATCCCCCTAGTACCCATATTCTTTATTTAAACCTCGAATAAATAACTTTTTTAACGGGTCATTGAGGTCGTCCAGATCTTAAAGTGGTCATCGACCTCCGTCATATATATAGTATATCTAACTTGGTGCTAAAATCTATTTGAATTGGGTCGAGGTTCCCGCCACGAGTCCACATCCTCTATTGGTCGATGAGAGTCGAGCGGAGGATTTCCCATTGGCTATCCTGCAAAAATTTGAGTTTCAGCAGTACCAATGCGTATACCTATATATATCGGTGTCGACCTGCTATTGCGCTGTCGAAATCCTCGCGTGAATGCATTACGCGTCAACGAATCACGAGTAGCAATATCCTGACCGTGCCAGACGTTAGAGTTCCGGATTATAATACATTACCAATTCCACGAGTCTGCCCTTCCCCACTGTAAGCATTACCGACTATGTTTCTCCATTTCACTCGTATCGCATCTCTGTCCTTTCATACGTCACATAATACTCTGACCCTCATCTACGAAGTCACTCGGTGTTACCTGACGACTCGTTCCTCCGGAATAATACACTAAATATACCGTTAACTCGACCCGTGCACGCTTTTATTTTCACTATTTGTAACCCCGTTCGTTGTATTCAACTAAGTCCACACGTCGTCGATAATCGCGTCAGGTTTGCTAGGCGACGCCGTCGTTTACGGTCATATGAAAATGCGTACATAATTATTCCGCGTGTTCTCTTGTTCTAGAATTAGTTGTAGGAAAGAAAATCGTAATTACGCGCGAGAACTTAGGATTTTTCGTTTCTTGTATAATCACGGTGAAGTTTCCCATCGAACCTTTCAGATGGCGCCACTTTCGTTCGAGAGTAATGGCGGTGATTGTCAATCTCGTTAACGCAGTGAGAATATATGCAGCCGCTTGGCGTTACTTCTACTTACCGGAATCCTGCCGCCTGATCAAACACTCCTATTCGTTAGATCCTTTCCCATTCGGATTATCGCGCAATCGTCATTATGCCCATCGCTCATGCAAACACACTTTTCTTGTCGCGTTCGGCGTCGCTGCCAACTACAGCCTTTAAGCTGCCGAACTGTCAACAATCAGATTCGTTACTTTAGGTTAGCTACGTAAGTACTAACTACTTTTTGACCGACTGGAGTTATGCGTAACGGTCAGTGTTTATAGTGTAAAGGATGTGTCTAGAGGTTATAGGCCGTCTCATCGTGCGCCGGCTGGACGTACATCTCCCACGGGAGTGAATCACTGCTGGAAGCACCGGGCTGAGACAGCTGTACAAGGAGCATCTGCTTGCCAATTCGTATCCTTGAGTAATACTCTTACTTGGAGCTCAGCACCTGGTCTGGGTCATCGTGAAGGTCTATGATCTGATTTAGATTTTTAATCAATTATTTGTACAAGCTATGATCGTTTAGGTAGCCGTATGATACTTTCTGGCGAATTTTACTGGCTGTTACTGCGTGTGCGCGTGTGTGTATATACATATGACAGTCAGGAATTAGAGACAGACTGGCCTATATCTAGTTACCATTGAGTTCATGGGAGTCCTTGTTCACTGGGTAGGTAGTGATACTATAGTGTCAGGCAATGGGGATGCTAGAAAAAGCACAGTGTAATGGGGGATGAAGTGGAATGGCGAGGGTTTAGCCTCGCTAAAATTCTAGGGACAGGAGAGACACTTGTCAGTAGCAGGCAGGAGGTCGGTCATACTATAGGGGTGGAAATGCGGGGAGGATTCTGTAAATATTGTAACAAGTGTGCCGTCGCCGACGCTTCTTCTCCTGCTCCTCTTCTTCGACGTCCTCGTTGTCACTGTCGGGCCAGCTTACAATCCTAAGGACTCTCACAATCAATATCGTCATTCGCGATTCGCCCTAAGGAAACTTCTTTGGGTTAAACCTAGCGGAGACACTTCACTCTTCATTCTCACTTGCACAGCAGCTCTCTTACAATAGTTGAAACTGTCACTTTCAGATACGTAACTATGCTTTTTTTTCACTGACTGTCAATATTAAAAAAAAAGTGAATCGCTAGACTTACAATGAAAATCATTTAAATCATGTAGAAAAGAGTACCATCTTTTGCAGGTATTTTTTCTTTAATTTCAAAGTTTCATGTTACATTTTCTTTTATTGAGCAAAGGCGTGTAATGACGTGTTAAGTGTTACCTGTAAGGATCGTATGCAATGGTTATTAATAGTAAGGTACCTAGCAGCAACACCTAATACTAGTTGATAATAACAGTAGCAATGGTATAGTAGACCAAAGCAGGAAGTCCGATCCGATCTTCACGCACGTCTGCGCAGGGGGCATCATCGCCCCGAGATTGCGATCTATCATTGAATGTTTGCGGGGCTCCCGGCAAATACATTGAATTTATTTATTATTCTCGTCCCTAGATTCACCCTTGGCCGCCGCCGCTCATACTGCTTGGTTACCACCCTTCGAGCCGCCACGCCCGGCCTGGCAATCACTACCCTTGGGCCGCCATTAGCTAACCATATGATTATTTCATAGTGCCCCCGTGGGGTGCATATCTTTACGCTCCTGGGCCATAACCGACCGGGTGCCAGTGTTTGTGACAAAAAATTGGCGGCAATTTCAAAAATTGTCAAGAAAAAAAAAATTTTCATGAATATCCGCCGATCTCTGTGGGGGAAAAAAAATTAGCAAAATTCAACTTTCGCCACGAGGAATCATCCCTCGACGGAGTCATTAATGACGTCGTGAAATCCCTGGAAGGGATTTACGGCAGTGCATAATGAGGTTATAAATAGGGGCGGAGGAGAGGCTAGTGCTTCGTACGCGTATGCGCATAAACCTCCCTCCTTCCCCTATAAGCCTGTTTTGGATTTCTATAGAGTGGCTCACGAGAATAAGGGATGCCCGTTTTGTGTACTCAAAGATTCACGTATACGTATACGAAGAGATGGACGCACGTACGTATACGGCGATGCAGTAGGCTGATCCCGACAAGTGCCACTGCCATAAACGTCCTAATACGGGGGATCAAATAAATTCTCTAATAAAATGCGCGCGAACGACTCACGAGAATTGAATCAGTGGGTAGCACTTTCCGCGTCCCTTAGTTTTCTCTATAGAAAGTGAGATTACAAGGGCCCATAGCGTGTAATAACAATGTCCAATCGTCGTGGGGTTGTATCGCCGTATCTGGCAGTGATTAAGAAAGAAGTTCCGTCAAGTGAAAGCATACCAATAATATATCCATCTATACATGTGCTTATCGAACTATAAAGTTAAAAACCCCATAGAAAAAATAAATTGTAAACACCACAAAGAGACTACTGTCTTACGGTAATAGTTTGTGAAAAGTCACAAAAAGTGTGCAGCAACACGCGCCCTCGTTGTATATACCCATTAGAGCCCATGCCTTGTAAGATCACTTAACGGTGCTATCCATGGTGTTGTACAGGAACGCGTTATAAGCGTCCAATGTATTCCATGGTGTGGCTCTCAGAGTCTCTGGCACGCGACAGAACTTTTCTATTATCGCAGAGGCCGCGCGTGGGCTTGGCTTTGGAGCTAGTTATGATTAGACGCGACAGTTGGCCAGGAGTGGTGTCCCATAGGTTTTCCCCATGGCACTATGGGGGTCATGGGTTGTGTTGTGTAGTAGGTTCACTGGGTGTGTATATGCTTGTGTGAAGGGAGGAGGGGGGGGTGGAGGGCGCGTGTCAGTGCGTGTATCGGTAATACGCACTGACAGGGACGTACGTACCCCCCCTCGTGCCAGAGGCAAAAACACCATAGAAAAGGAGAGAAGGAAAAGAGAGAAAGTGCCCGAGAGATATATTCAAGCGGGAGAGAACCCCGTAGCAGAATGAGCAGTTCGCGTTCTCTTCATGGTTGGGGTTCATGGGTGATGGAGTGACCGACGTTGCATGGGGAAGAGTAGAATTTTTATGGGGCTCGGGCCCCGTACGCAGAATTACCCACTGATGTTATAATCCTCTCGTGTTACGCCGTCACACATGCTCTCCTGTAAGCAATAGTGTTTTTTTTTGCTACCCACTCCACCTTTATCTCTGTTATGGGGACCCATGGGGGGTCTGCCCATATGCACACTTGCCTGCCTTCAGCATGCACCCGGTGTCCTGAATTTTATTTTGCGTTTTATAATTTTCTCCAGTTTAATATATTTCTTGGGACTTCATTTTCTGTTTCAGGTACCTCATTTCCGGTGGCATGGTCGAACGTGTATACAGGCACAGCCGTGCGGCTGTAGAGACTGATTATCTACTTGATCAGGATCACGAGTCGTCATTACTGAATTCGTCCTATGAATTGCTATCGCGATTCTGCATTCAACTTAAGGCTGATTTACATACGGACGCTGGTGCATCGGAACAGACCTCGTCGAAGCTGCATCTGCTTGCGAGCCTATCCTCTACCGAAGCCGCTGGTGCAGTAGGTGCGCTTTATGCAGTTTTGGCACTGACTGGTCAAAATCAAAAGGGCGTGTCTCCGATACCGAGTCAGACGGGACCTGGGACACCTGCTAGGATCTTGGCTAGCAGAGGACTCACTCTTCTTAGAACCATGGCTGAACTGGATCTACAGAGAGTTCAAGTAAGCCTTAGGGGATGCAGTTGACAAAGAAAGAAGATGAAATTAACGGATGCTTCACTGGGATAAGGAAAATAGTCTATTAAGTAATTGACTGCTGATGTATCACGTCGTCCGGATTCACGGGGTCAACCCTTCTGGGCTACTATAGGATACGAACCCTTTCGTTCGCCACTTCAGGATGTCCCGTTCGTTTATCCTCTCAAGGATACTTAGCTGACCCCATGAACCCGCATAGAATATGGAAAATCCATTGACAGGAGACTCACAAGCTCTACTTGCCAATTTAAGATCATTCAGGTTCTCGATAATGGTAAAGGGACATGAAAAAAAAATGTTACACCCTCCAGTTGGTAACGTTGATACTTTTTTTTGTATGGTCCACTTCATGATGATACAACCTCAGGGCTGGTACCACCTAACCATTAGCCAGACGGGCATAGCGAATGTGATAGAGATATCGCCTTAGCGGGGGGTTGACAGAATCAAATGGGGGTTTGTGCTGATCAAACCACCAATTCAATTGAAGCGCCACCTCGCGCCCAGCCGTACCCTCCTCATAAAACCATCATGGTTGCTCCCGCTAGGGACCCATCAGGTCCCACGGGAGATCACTCGATTATCCCGGGACTCTCCTGGAGTACTCACCCAACGCTCTCTTTTTGTTCTTTCATTCGGGGCAACCGCAGCCTGGTCACGGGCTTCATTATGTATTCTCTTTGCTTCTTATTCGGCGGGACCAGCTCGTCCACCATCTCCTTTACCGCTATTAGCCAGTAGGCATAAGGTTTGCTTTAACCATTTGGCAATCTTCCGTCAGAGATTCTCTTTAGATTTTTTTTCTTCTCATTTTTATTTTATATTTTTGTATTCTTTTCTTTGCAGGATCTTTTGGGCGCTGAGGGTACAAGTCTCCAATGGCGTCTTGTGGCGTCCCACACGATTACACGTTTGTCACGTGATCCACTTTCTGAAAAGCTGGAAGCAGTTCAGGATTCCGTCGTTACCGCTACCAGCATCCTCCTGGAGCTCTTTACCGTTCTTGGATATTTTGCCGTGAATAATTCCGAGAATCAGGTAAGATTCGAAGGGCCGTGTCTTATTATTTACTTTCCTTTTTTTGGTGCAACGTTTATTAACGTTACGCGCTCGCAGGGCCGTAACTACGGCCGTTAAAGCTTATATCGGTTCTTCGCTCGTGGTTAGGTTATGTTAGGTTCCCGTTTCTAATCTAAAGTCGCATTCCTGCGATATACTCGCATCTCTTGGATTCCTCGGCTTCCCGGTTGGCATTCGGGAACGGCTACGGGGACTCCCGAAGTAAGAGATAACTTGAAAAAAAAAGAAGAGGTCGCTGACTATCTCAGTGGAGTTTTATTCCACTTCCATTTTGTTTTCTCATCCTCTTCCTTCTTCACGGCAATACCCCGATATCCCTTGTGGTAAATTCGAATTTCCTGGAACCTATTTCAAATAACTATATATGTCTGCCTGCACATACCAAACTACCCCTGTTATCCGTAAGACCAAGTGCATACCCTGTAGCTCGTACTAAACGATAGATAAAATATTTAATTGGACAGCGTGAGAACTGGGATATTACCTCGAAAATCGAGACACGATAAAAAAGTATTTCAGAGTGTTTGTAAATAAAATTGTCACTTTCCAGGGAGCAGGCGCCAATTGTTTTTATTAATTAAACCTAACAGTCATAACGCCCCAGGAGAATTGGCTAGTGGCGGCTTTGCATATAGACGAGATTTTTCGCAAGTGTAAACAGAATCTCCGGATTGGCGCGCGTTCCTTGTTTTCCTTGAGGTTCGATCCCGAAGGAATATTCCGGGTAAAGGGGAGAAAAACAGAGGTACCTAAGAGTACGATTAGCGTCAGTAAGGTATACCTATACGTGCCCGGGTTTACGAATGTCAATTGAGCGATTTTTAAAATTTTTTTCAAAAATAAGTTCAGGGTATAATACAACGTGAGGCTAACCTAACCTAAGTATATTCAGAGTACGTTATTTTATGTATTTAAAAATTTAATTTCTCATTTTTAGTACCCCCCCCCCCCCCCCCTCTACCTTCATCCCGTCCAGGATCCATTTATGCCAGAGTCAATGACGTTCGGAATCAGCTTCTCTCGCCTCTTCTTCTTTATAATTCTACGAAACGCATCGCCGAAGACACAACACACTCAGCGCAACTCCCATCAATATGGGTGGCGAAGGCCTGTTAAGATATATTTACTACTCGTCGGCACCATCCAGTTCCATTCCGCACCCATAACGCAAGTTCCGACGTTGAGTGCATCGGCGACGTGGGTGCATTCGTCTCATCCCTTTTTTGTGTCACTTGAGTTGCGCCCTTCTCCCTCGTGACGCTAACGAAAGTGGCAGAGAGAGGGGGGGGGAGGGGAGAGAGAGATTCCTCTCTCATATCTCTTTTGGCAGACCAGCCCCATTTCCGTTAAAAGTGGTCAAAGCCATCCACGTCCCTACCTAGGAAACGCCATAGGCAAGGGACGTAGAATGTAAATTGAAATTGCAAGTTAGATAATGAAAACAGAAGAATTAGTGATGACCAACGATAATTCTATCCTCATGAATTACGATCAGTTCGCACAGGTGCTCTCAATTTCTCTGGTGTACACTTGCGCGTTGCAGGTGGTGGGTGCTGGGTCTTTGTGTCTCCTGTGTACCACGTTCAATTTACTTCCGTAACACCTGAGGGAAGTGTACCGGCATTTTTAGGTTCCCACGAGCAGTAACTTTTACTCTTTCCCTCTGTATATTCTTCGTTTTTTTTCCTTTGTCCTGTAAGTTCGTTATTGGGCTGCTTCCAAGCCGTTGTAATTAGAGGACTGAACGTTGGACAGACGTCTCTTCTGCTGTGCCTTAGTATGCTGACTCCGTGCAGCTGAGTTTATGGTATTTTATTCAGGGCGTCCATACACTATTTATGCATCGCACTAAACCGAGACCGGGATTCTGTTGCAGCTAATTTTACAATCGGCTGGCGCTGGACCCAGTGTACTTCAGCAACTGTGCTCCCTGCCGTTCCCGTTCTATGGCGATCCGAGACTGGCGTCCAGGACTTTGCCCGCGCTGCTGGCTGCTACTCACAACAATCCCGATGCCAAGGCGGTGTTGTCCTGCGAATTGTCTTATCAGGTTGGTATACGAGAATTCGTACGAGGCTTTGGGAACTTGAGGGTAGGAGTAGAGGGAAAAGAAGTCACGAACGGGACGATATAATTGTTTGGTAGTAAAATGTATTTTTAAAAAACGTGAGTTGGCACTTACGAGCCTTTTTATAAATCGATATTCATTCTTTCTCAGCTGCTGGAGGAGTACAGATGCTCGGACGATGGTAAACTAAATCCATTGGTACGGCTTCTCAAGGATGCATCCAGCGCTGAATAATGGTTATAAATTTGAGTGATAATACGTATGGGTAAGAGAAACGAAGAAAGAGAAACTATGGCAGCTATGCTTTCGAATAGTCGAATTTTTGATGTGATAAGGAGGGATGAAGAGTACCTTTTCATTTGTGTAACTTCAGTAGTTCGAGGATTTCGTATGCGGATGAGTTTTTAGCTGCGCGATATCTTCTCTGGACGTGCGTGCAAGCGAGGAAGGAAAGGGGGAAGAAAAAAAAGAAAAGAAAAAAATGTGCATACCTGCCTGCATTCCAGTGCATCTCACGTGCTCGTTTTATCGGTAGGAATGGGCCTGATGGGGCCCATCGGGTGCGTCTTCTCATTTCGAAGGCTGGCACTTTGAAGAATACGATGTATCCGAAAATCAACTATTATTTACTCCGGTGACGTCATTATGATCTGTCATTGAATTCATTTTTTTTCCTTTTTATGTTTTCTCGTTTTTTTTTTGGCAATTTTTCAAATACTTTAAATTCGTTGCCGTTGGAATAGGTCTTCATTTTGTTTTGCTACTCTTTCGGCCGAATTTTCACCTGCTCGGTGGCGGGGCCACCCCATTTATCTTGGGCCTCACTGCCATCGTGCACCCTCTAGTGTCCATTAAGAATAGCATGAACTTGAAAACTTTTAGAATTGTAATTTTAAAGCGAGAGTTATAGGAATCTCGTTACCACCGGTGCAATGTGCAGCCAATGCAATCGACGTGCAAGAGAATTATTATATTAATCATTAATCGTGTTATACGAACAGAGAAATCATTCGATTGATCGATTAATTCGAGGAAATCCTCGCGCACTAGTAAGGTAGCATCGTTAGACGAAATTTTCGGGAGTTTTAGCGTATTTTTCTATGATAGAATTTAACAGTAATTATGGCTTGAGCTTAGCTGTACAGATCCAATGATTAATATATGCTCTATTATAGATATATATATATATACACTCATATATTATTAATATAATTATACATGCATCTATGTAAACAATTCTCGTGATCCTCGTAGAAGTGAAATTTTTTGTTCAGCCAAAATTATTTTTTGCTATTATTATTATTATTTAAAGAATTTTCTATAAGTTACAATACTCTGGGTATGACCATTTTTATTGTCATACCGGGCACGTCGGTGCTAATTGTTTATTTCAATTGAGCTATTTGATTTTTCTTGTTTACTTCATTGTCCGTATCTCCCTGTCGTTACAACGATACGCTTATACGTATATTGTAATCGCGATTTGATTTTTTTTTTCGAAATTGCATCGTATCCTTTTGTCCGAGATAAACTAGTCAATGAAGGTATAAGAATTTGTATGGTCGTTAGTGCGACGTAGTAAAGAGAGAAAAACTATCGAGTATATAAAATTATAAATATTCATCAAGTGCGATTGGAATTCAAGGAGTAGATAGAAGAGACTCACACAGCGCCATTTATATTTATACTCATACGTAATTAAAAAAAAAATTGTCCAACAAATAAGTAATAACGTAGTCACGATTTCCCGACGGGACGTCGAAATAAAGGAAGTAGAAAAAAAAAGTTAAAAAATATTTATAATCGCATTCCTCAATTTTTAGCACAAAAATTCCTAAACGTCACTTTTCACGATTCATGAATATTTATGTCAATCCCAATTATAATGCAACTGGTAAGTACACGGTATGCAACGTACAGTATATGTATATATCCATTGAGAATTATACATTGTGACTTTAAAATGCAGAGAACGGTGGGTCGTAAGAAGCGTCGACGGGCGTCGGGGCGATGTTGAAATATTTATATGTATCTGCGAGAATCACAATGTACATAAGTGCGTCTGGCTGGGTAACGATAACATAACCTTCAAGAAGAGTGGTTCCTATTTTGGTGGCCGACATTTTCACGGGACGTACAAACGTGCCGATGACATATGAGCGAGCGTCGAGTAATAGTCGGTCCTTTTTATTTTTATTTCCTTACTCTCTCTCTCTCTCTCTCTCTCTCTCTCTCTCTCTCTCTCTCTCTCTCTCTCTCTCTCTCTCTCTCTCTCTCTCTCTGTCTCTCTCTCACTTGCGTAGAAGCTGTCGCGCGACGCCTTTTACTCCCTTCTCGAGTCTCTCTATCTCTGTCTCTCCTTTTTTTTTTCTTTGCTCCATTTTCCTCTCACGAAACGTTTTAGCGGCAACAGCCTCCGCCACCATTGCCTCCTCTACTTCTACTTTCCTTTCGAGCGTATAATCTATGGACGCACTTAATACAGCTGCTCGTGCAAGTCACGACGTAGGTTCTCCGTTCCTCTTTCTCTTTTCCCTTCATGCGTTCACTTGGTCTCGCTCGCACTCACTCTCGGCAGCGACGACGCGCGAGTACGGTTTAAAGTGCCGCGACACTGGCGCCATCTGCGCGCGCAACGCTTCAACCGCTATTGTCGTGATCTAGTCTACCTAATTTCTGAGGACGATTAAGTATTCTAGATGGACTGTACGGAATATTTTAGACAGCCTAACTGGACTTGAACGATAATCATTGTTTACGGAGTGATTTTGACTCTGTAAACATGCATTAGTCAACTTGGATAGTATAACGGTTTTTAGTTATTTTATTGTGACGTCACTGTACGAATATAACCGCGCATCTAGAGCATTAGTGTGGATATACCTTTATACGGTAGGTGTATACCGAATACGCGAAGATGTCGTTTGGACTGAGAAAGAAGTCCAAAGCTTGATGTACGTGTCGCTTGGAGAATTTTGGGTGTTAAAAAAAATTGCAGGGGTTGAAAAAAATAGCGAACGACAGGAAAGACGATGATTACAACCCTTTGCTATATGAATGAAGGCACCCTGTGCCTGCAGGGGGTGCTATATCCATTACGCTTATTACAAGGCCCTACCGATCCATTTCTCGAGGCTCATCCCTTCGCCAATTGTAGCATCCCTTAACCATTCCGGTCCCTTGCCTACGCGCGCCACTCCTCGCATTCAACCCTTACCGGCTTTACCTAGCATCACCATCGCCACCCACCCTTTTACGCGGATGAGCATCGATCCACACTAGGGGTTGCGGGGCTATCCGGTAGTCGTTCGCGCGACGCGACAGGTAACCAAATTGGCCCCATTTTCTGTTTACAATGGCGCGCCTGTGCGGTGGATGCTCGGCGACAAGCACAGCCGTGGCTGAAGAAAAGGGGTAGGTATGAGAAAATAGGGGTTGCTGGGTTTTTGAGTTTTGAAACAAATTTTTTATCTCAAAACTACCCCCTTCTATGCGTCTCTTTTGTCAAAGGGCAATAATTAGCTCGATCTGGATGACTTTGCATTTAGGGGTGGAAGGACGACTTCGACCCTTATTTCATCTTTATTTTTACTCAAGTTTGACTACCCATAGTTCGAGGGCGGAATTGGATCCGTTTCCTTAACTGGCACCGTTTGCCGGGACCGAAACCTGATCGCTGTTTGCAGTTCATCCCTCGCGTAACCGAAGCATTCATCGCCAAGCAAACACTCCGGGGGTAGAAGCAACCCCCCGGACTACGTCTACGAACTCCATAGTTCGGGGTGCAAGCTCAGCCCGGGTCTGGACTCCTACGGGTTAGTCGCATCCTCGGATCCTCAGCTACCCTGACGATCCATCCTACGATTTTCAAAACCATCCCCTGCTACCTCCGTTGCAGATGCTCTGCTTCGCTTCCACCAGACATGCAGATACCTACATACGTAACACGAGCAGTTAACGCGTGCGGCCATCAAACTTTGACCCTGGGGGATGTTTTTGGGTCCCATGAGATCTTGGTGCACCGGGTATCCACCTAATTTTTACTCGCTAGGTTTTTAATTTCATTTCCTGATTATTCCAGAGGTCGATACAGCACAGCTACCCCCCAATACTCTATGCTGTCTATCTGTAAATCGAAAATCTGCTGTATATCCAAACGATGGCAACGATTGATTAATTCTGTTTAACTGTAATATTGTATTGAAATACCAGTAGGTACGTAAGAGTACCTACTATTATCAACAAGTGCGATTTTGTAAATGTCCCCTACGAACGAACCTATACATACAGTTTTATTATTACCGACTGATTCCACTCCCGTGGCAATCAGACAATCGCCAAGACACCAATTTCCTAGGGTCGCCAATTGGTTGTGCACTCGTTGAATAAGAAAGGTGAATACAAGAGAAGGGTCCCCTTGGAGCAAAGAGAAAGAAAGGGAGAGACTGGGTGGGTAGGTGGAGGAGGCTAGAAAGAGAATGAGATAGTTCACAGGAGGTCTATGTAAGAGCTAACGATAGAAAGAGAGGCGGGATAACTGGGAAATACAAGAGAGAGAGAGAGAAAAAAAGAAAAGCTAAAGAGAGTCGCGTCCTGCTGACAGGGGCGCGGCTCCTGATTGCTGTCGCATTGTGCAAGGACTCGCGTCCTGGCGGGACCCCGGTATTGTCGCCAGCGATTCTGAATGCTATGAAAACTCAGCCCGATGATGTGGGAGGACCCCGCGAAACGTAGCTCGTGGAAGAGAGTAAAATAATAAAAAAAAAAGAAAGAATGAAAAAAAATTAAAACCCTAGAGACAATGGGGTCAAGAGTACACATAGAGCTCGAAAAGAACGAAACACGCCTACGTCCTTCTGTCGAATTTCTGACTGGCCCCAATTTCGTTCCATCATTTATCACGTGGAGTAATCCTACAGTTTAACTTATCATATCTGTATCCCAATGGTATCGCTGTGGTATTAAGGACAACAAAATCCTATAGCAAATATACCTTCAGGTAATTTCCGACTTTACGTCACTCTGTCAAATCTCATGGAAATTGAAGTTCGATTTTCAAATGGTTTCTACCGGATGTCCATTTCTATAGGTAGTTCCATAATGGAGATTTTAGAATATCTAAAAGACCCTGAAGATGACTGTCGATCCTGATGACGACGATGACGACGATGATGACGGTGGTGGTTATAGGAAGGATAATCGAAGGCTGTCGAAAGTGCTGGAAATTTTTTTTACCCTTACAAAAATTAACGTAAAGGGCGAGAACGGCTCCTGCCATTGTCCGGGTTCGCGACTTCCATTCTCAACCCCATTTCCATCCAGGCATCGAATGCGAAAAAAATTCAGATGTCAAATCTTCATTTCCGCCTCACGGTTCAGCGAGTTGGAAAAAGTACTTCCTGCCACCGGGTAGAAACTCGTTTCTTTTTCTGTACTCGTACCGAGCCCCATCATCGTCCCTGTCGAGTGCACGATGAACAGATGAAAATTCATCCCGTGTCACGCATTTTTTTTTAATTTAAAAAATTTATTTTTTTAATCAATAATTACTGTTTACGTAGTTACTGTTTTTTCATACTTTTTTTCTTTCTTTTCCCTCATCCTTATCCACTCCAAGAAAGTTACACGCTCACTTGGCTCCCTCAGGAAAGTCCCGGTTAGCGGTCTTCCACCGGTACGACCAGACAACCGGAAGCTTTTATTGTTTTACAAGTTTACTGCTCCTGGTCGCTCCAGCTTGACCTTTCACGGTCCCAACTGATAGCATTTCTCCTTTAGACTTTACAGGATAGACCCTACTCCATTTCCTTCTTTTTTTTACTCCCTGAAAGATACCCTCGTAATTTCTCCTACGTATTTCACCGACCACCCTGTACTTCCTAGAGGTAGCGGTAGGTACACGCGTCCAGGTACAGTAAAAATCTAAACTCCATTTTTTTTTCTGAAATAACAAAATACCTTCCGGTACACCCACGTACCATCCACTGAAGTGGTCAAGGGCTATTCCCAATATTTCAGGACCGGGTCTTATCGCGATGAACCTTTTAGGTTAGGTTAGGCACTCTAACCACATTCTTACCTCGCTCGTACTTTGACAATTATCAATGATCCAAGGGTACCTGGAACTAAAGTTTTCGATTCACGATCACAAGGCGACTTCAGCTACCGATTCAGATAACCTTCTCGATTTCTGGGTCCCTTCGACTCGCCACCCGATCTCGGGTCGATTCGTACAGTTACGCCGATGCTTTCGTCGTGGGGAAGCGGCCGTGGAGGATCTCCAAAATTTACGTACCGATTCCTTGAGGAACGCTCTCGATTTGGTTTAAAGGGACGACTGGAGGAAAAGGATAATAGTTATCAGCCGTAACGATCTCGACCAATCGGAATGATTAGTTCCCGAATTTGCCTATTAAAGCCAGTCTGTCTTGGGACACCGAACGGGTTGCCCTGCGCTCCCGGACTGTTTGTTGATATTTTTTCCAGCCGCGTTTCCTATCCGGTATAGAAAGTTCTCGCTTGTGTAATTCTCGCGTTGCTCTCGCAATATCCAGAAAATCCTACCGATTTTCTACGTGCGAAGATGCAGTGTCGTCCTATAGTGCCTACCCGAGTGTCCCCTGAATGCAGTTCTCGGCCTTCACGGATCAGCTGAACCAGCTCCGGTTAGGACTCTGAATTTAGTAATTCGTAAAAGGATTCCGATTTTATATCTCAGTTTTCGATCTCTTTTTCCGTCACAATAATTGTGGCACAATAATAATTATTAACCTGACGCTTAGGAATTATTTATGTATCTTACTGTACCTCAACCTAGCAGCCTGAGCGGCCGTGAATTTCCGTAGCCGTTCACTCCGTTCGTGGATCCGGTTGCGTTTCTCGATTTCACCCTAAAAATCGACTTGATCCGTTAATCTATCGTCTCTTCCGTTAGATTCCATCCGAGCTCTAGTTTTAACCGAGTTGATACTTTTCCACCTCAACTCCCAGGTCACACCGGCTGGTCAGTTCCCAATGAAAAAAGAATTGGCCGGCGCCCGTATGCGAATGCATGCACGAAGGCCGCAGGTGACGTAATTTAGCTCTCGAATTTTCATTATCGACGCCGAGTAAAGAAAATACGTTACAAACTATATTATACTACGTTATAACTATGCGCTACCAAATTGTCACAAAGTATCGTCATGGTCATTGAAATCAGTCCCAGTAGCAGACCTAGTATCATAGTACACAGTTCAGCCACTAGGACACCATAAGCCCATCGTTGATGTCACTCCTGGAAGAGACAATCGATCAGAAGGTCGGTGGACCTTGACTGTGTCCACATTGTGCCTCCTTCTGTCGGTCTGCCTCTGTTCATACGCGTATGTCTGTCTGTCTGTCTATCAGTCCGGCCCCGACCGTCCACGGATCCACCAGGGTACTTTAACGGGTGTCAGTCCACTCGCCCGTGCTCGACTGGATATCATCCGGCAACACCATAGAAAAAAGGGGGGCAAGAATAGTTAGGTAGATAGGTTAGAAGTAGTCGGCGTGAGCCATGAAATAAAATAACATGTAACCCTCAATGGATCCGAGCATCTGTGACTACTTTTTATTGACCCCTGACCCACCGAAGCATACAGCTACCCTTTGACTCACGAGTCGAGACTAAATCAGATAAATTCAAATTTAAAAAAATTAAGGTTAGGATACCTGTGTACGATTTGAGATCCTCTGAGATTTTTGCCCTATGCTGTATCTTGGGAATAATTTATCAATTTATCAGTAAGGTTAGGTTAGGGTTAGAGATGGATGGCTTGGTACCTCGATGGGTTTGCCTTGAGGATCCACCCCCTTCAATCCGGTTATAAATATTGATCTTCAAATGGAATATCCTTCTGGTAGGATGGATATAGCGATGGGTACTGTTGTGTAGTATTAAGTCAGCCAGTCACCCAAGTACTCAAGCTAACCAGTCAGCCAGTCATCCAATGAACTCCATGGCTAGGTAGGCTGGCAGTCAGCCTGAGTTTTGGTCTCGTGGGATTTTACGGGGTTTCTCTGTTTGCCCATCGATGATTGCGGTTAATTACGACACTGCCCGTCTGTTTGTATGTCAACTCAAGCTCAGGATGATGCTTATGGTGGTTATCATGGCGCTTTATGATTTAACGATGTCCCACGGGAAAGGCCTCAGCTTCGTAACACATGTAATAATGATAATATCAAAAGATTGATTTTTTTTATTTTATATACGAAAATCTTAAGGGTAAATATTTATAACTTTTATCTATACTTGCGATTTTTCGATTTTACAGCACGTGGCGTAAGTTCAGCATCCCTTATCGAATATCGAAAGTCGGTCCGTTACGGAACTACTCAGCAAGGGTAGTAAGGGGGTGTAGTGACGTTCAGAGAGAAATCGAGGGTTTAGAGGAGACGTGGAAAAGTGACGTAGCTAGAAGCCTTCCTCCCTTCTTCTTATAGTCTCAGTCTACCCAACCCCTATACACATATACATATATATATATATATATGCTTACCCCTTGGCAGTCTTACCCTTGGTGGATGTTCGGCGTGACATAGATATGCTTTTAGCTCGCGGGGGTGGAACGTTGCGTTTCCGCACACACGTGTACGCAAACGCACTGTCGTACTGGATTTACGGGGTGAGTCTCTCTCCTTCTCTCGCTCTCTCTCTCTCTTTCCCCCTCTATGGTTAGTTCCTCCGACATTAGAGGGGATGCTGCTAAGAAGCAACCCTCCTCGGAGTATTAGACACTCTGGGGATGGTCCTAAGCGGGCTTGGTATCCTACACGAGGAACGAGTCTACGATTGTATTACTATATAGTAGCTAGTATTAAAAAATATTCCGACTGTACTCACCCCTTGAGAATTTGTACTCGAGAACGTCAGAGGGTAGTGCATCCTTGGTATAGGTGGGTATTGTCAAAGGGTCGCTGGCACAAAGTGCAACATGTTTCTCTTTTGGCGAGAGAGAGAGAGAAAAAAAGCGTATATGGGGTGACGATAGTATGCCAACCCCCTGTATACACAAGGGGGTAGCAGAGGGGGGGGGGCGGCACCTGTACCCCCGGACTGCAGGATCCATGAAGGCAAAAGCGGCTCGAGGATCGTGATTAAAGCATCAGCCACAATGGCCCTGGCGATGATGGGGTAGGAGCTAGGAGGTCAGTATGGAGGTCGGGCTACACACTCTAAGGGTAGTTCGACATTTGGTGTCATTGTCGTCAAAGAGGGAAGGTCCTACTCGGGTACGATACTTCGGCTCCCCGGCCGGTGTAATGCTGATTTAATCAGAATCCTCGAACGGGGGGGGGGGGGGCAGCGGGGTTGACGACGGTGGTTGCTCAAGCTGAATTCACTCGCTATGCTCACCGGCCCTGGGCCATATGGCCGGCATACACGACGATTATTACATTACGTATGTACCTTGGATCTGGAATAAATAATACTAGCAGGGGATGCTTTTGGGCCCTGCAGTGGCCCATTCACTCTACACTAACACTTGACTCATACGTTTGTACGTAATATCGTAATTGTTATATGTGTTACGTACATGACTGTCGTGGCTCGTTGCGCTTTTTCGAGCTGGATTAATCGAATTTATTATTTTCCTTTTGTTGGCACTGCTCCGGGTCGCCCTGCGCCTCTGGATTCGATTCGTTCGTGCGTTCGATTGTATGAATAATTTCTAGTGACTTTTCGAAATTTCTAGGGTTTTATCGAAGCTACTTGTATTATTCATAGTGATTTTATGTAATACTGGAAACTGATTATAACTACGTTTCAAGGTTGGTCACAGTGAAGAGGCTTCGACGAAAATTTTTTGAGATGATATAGATACGCGAGATGCATCAAGTGGATGAAGAAATGTCTAATCTTCTGTATCAGTGACTCGTATCTGCCACGTCACTGACCCGGAGCGCCGTTCTTGCTTCCCTCGTCGATTTCATTCACTCTGCGCTTCCACTTGATCTTAACTCACTGCTCATCAGGCCCCAAGAGCCTCTAATCTGTCCGAGATCTAACATCGTTCCACCTTATCTACGATCAAGGACTACGGTGGACTGCTAATTTGAGGATTTAGTGAAAGTAACGACTTAAACACACTGTCTTTATCTTAGCTAAGAATTAGCCTTTCGGTAATGACTGTACCCTCGCAAACGGTCAGGTCCCGTAATGCTCTAGTACCACCTTAGAAAAACTATAGATCAAGATCGTTACTGTACCTAGGACTGTTTAGATGCGCTAATACGTATAGTTAGAATGTCAGTGACATTTTTTTTTTTAATTTTGTACCGATGCTTCTCTTTGAGGTTAACCACAATACACGTACGCATTTTACCGATCGTATTATGCTTTGCAGACGTATTTTCAATACTGCCAACCTAGTGAGGATATAATAGCGGGATGCACTTAGCGTTTCGCCACGGGAACCTCGGCGTATCGAATCTGTTAACAAACATACGGTCGATCATTTTCAACGATACGCGTGCATCATCTGGTCCCATTGTGAGAGGAGCTCGAGGCATCCTGAACTGACGGAAACCGGATGCCGTTGAGTCATCAAATTTTATTCACCAAAACCTTGGTATTATCGTGGTTAACGTGTAGCAGGTATAGTAACAATATGTTTGGTATTAATTGATCTTTCACTGTATTATTTTTATTATTATCAGTCGTATTTATACAACCCAGGGTATCCATGACACTTGGCGTATCGAGTATCCTTGGGGCGCCATTTACGAAAGTGTACTTGGCGCCGATAAGAGGTGTCTAAAATCGTCAGTCTGCGTCGGTGACAATAATACGCGGTCTTCTCGATTTCATGGGGTAGCCGATGACGGAGCTCCGGAGTGCCTCCGTGGGATAGTGAACTGAACCAGTTGATGTATCCCTCGAGTGCAAGAGGGTGGACGTTACGAGGGGTGGTGGATGTAATAACTCGACATTACGTCGTAATGCAGATCATATTCCCGATGACGGGGGGCGGTTTTGCGGTGAGAAAATTTTCATCCCCCGACACCGTGAGAAGACACGATCCGCTTGATACGCTTTCCCAGAAGAGGGTGGATTCTGTTACCCAGTTTACCTGGGACGTCCTGGCAGGTTGACAATGAGCCATGGCTTCGCCGAGGAACGTAGAATAATGTCAGAGGACGGTACTGCCTGTCATCAAAAATTCTCAGCTAAAGTGTCCACCCCCCTGACATGATAGCGAACCGAAGGGAAAGAAAAAGTGCAGAATGATAAGTGTTCCATGGGACAAGGATCATTAATCTCCTACGTGCAGCTAGAGAAGATGCCTCGAGGGGTCAAAGGGATATCACTTAGGTCAGTAAATGGGGATGATGGCGCTACAGGGTCTGCGGAAGGGGACTAGGGGGGGCAGAGAAAAAATGAGGCTACCCCATGGGTGGGGGGAGGAAGGATAATAAAAATATTGATGGTCCACTTCCGGCCGCGGACAGGACAATCAACTAATTATTCAACGAACGACGCTCCACCGGATGTTCAGTGTGGATCCGTGGTCTTCCGGATACTCGAGTAGCCACTGCTCACTTCAGGATGACAACACGGGCCAGGCCACGGGGTGGCTCCTGGTGTAGACTCGACAGAAGCCTCGTTCAGGTCCCATACAACTTCGAGACTGTTCTATTGCCGTTTGGTAGGGGGATGGACACGTGACGTCACGGTAACGTCAATTAGGCGTCGCGTGGCACAACGACGCCACGCGTCATTTGTCAGTGTCTTCGTGCGTGCAAGAGCGAATATGTGGCTGACACGCACGCGCTTACGCATCGACCCTTTTTCTTTTATTTCCGCTTATCATTGTTGTTGCTGTTATTATTTTTATTATTTTATATAAAAAATCTGTATCCTTATCAGATCTCTATGTCGACCCTGAAGACCATCTTCTTGGACCGGTGTACCGATGACGTACTTGGTATCTCGGTGGTACCTTCCGAATCAGGGTTGCCAACCCAGGCTGCCAAGGAAGTGCCAGACGTGTACTGGATGAAGGGTGGTAGATCCAGGACAATATCGGCTGATTGGATGCCGCGTGGCAGCCCTGTCAATGAATTCGAGCGTGTAGCCACGTGTCGCGGGCGTCGCTTCCGTACCGTGGACGGTTGCGGACGCCCGGCGACGTCCATCGGGACGCCCTATGGAAGCAGAAATTTTCCCTTGGCTAGATCCAACCCTGTCCTTGGTACCTACGGGAGCACCCTTCGAGCTTGCTCTTTTGGCGAACCACTGGGAAAAGTCAGTGCGATAGCGGTAATGAATTAATTGCCGGGAGGACGCGTGCCCGGAAGTCGAGCGATTGTCTTCGCTTCCTGTTTCTACCTACATCTCAACCCCTGCTTCCTTTCTACACCCTCGGGCCGATGTTCATCCCTTACCGCATACTTCGTTTTCTATGGCCTTCACGACTATTTCACTGTCTTTCCTATTTCCTATCGAGACCCATCGATTCTCATTGTTACAGACTTTATTTATGGACCACTTCGTAGTCCTGGAGGCTGCTCGATTTTACTCGTTGCTACAGCAGACCCAGGACACTCGGCGACCTCAGGACTGTTACGGGAGATCCTTATATTCCTCGTAACGTCAAGCGTCGTCGGATCGAAAACAAACTCACGTGTTTGTATAGTCAAACTGACGTAAGGGCACATACGGACAAAAATTAGTTGGATAATGGTGCGAGGATGATTTTTCGAATTGGACGCAGCAGTCCTCGCCGCTTATCAGCGGCACGATCTCTTATCAGATTCAGGGGGCGGAGAATGGGATCAGGGACGTAAATTCAGAGGACCTAACGTGGGGCCCACTCTTATACCATATGGCCAAACATGCCAGCTGTCACGATGATCACGTGCTCATCCCTTTGGCATACTCATGCCGTGTTGTGCTACCTTGTGAATATTACAGTGTACGTAATCAGCCGGCAATGAATATACATATATTAAAAACCCTAGTCTCGCTATGATTTGACACTTTAGCATATCGATGGTCATGAGCAGTGCTTATCATCGAGACATAAAAAATATAGATACCAAGAAAAAATATACATCTCCGCGTAGTCACATATGTAAGTCCCAGGTTATATACATACGTATATACACTGATAAGTCAGATACCGATTGAAGCACGTGCTGCCAGTATACACAGGGTCACTGATAAGAGACTCTGACGCGTTTTCTGTTTGCCCTGATTAGCCCTTTCATCCCAGCAAACAAATCCTGAAAAAGTCACCAGGACTACAAGTAAAGCAAACTATGCGGAACTGATTGGGCAATTTACATAGATCTATCAAAAAAATTTAACATGTCTAACAAAAAATTTCTTCGAACGAAAAAAAAAGTCTGACAAAACCATCTTCAGACAAAGTCACGTTTGACATCTCACTTCGAAACGGGGATGAAAAAAAGAGACAACTCCCCCTCCCCCCCCCACCGCCCCCCAGGTCCTATAGATTTTCCCATAAATTGAAATCGCATGCAGCGTAATTTTCATCGTGCGACTCTAACGTGCCTCATTAGCCAAAGCCAACCCTTAACTTCATCGTTTTCATCCCTACCCATCAGCGTGGACGGACTCATCCGTCCCCACCTATGTTCCTTGTGTACTAAACCAACCCCCAGCGCGCGGCCAGTTAGTCAGTCATGCACGCGATACACGCATTGACTTCTTGGCTGACTTTCCTGGCAGCCCTAATCGCCCGGTGCCATTTATTTAAATTACTTGGCGCATCTGATATATAAACCACCCATGTGATATTACAATACTATACGCACTAGTATTATTATATTATTGACCGTGAACGCCATCGTCCCTCTGTGGTTTGTTTTCCGTACTAACTGCAGCGTGGCTGGAATTACTTTATCTAACTAGGACTGCCGGCTAATTATCGGATGGACTTTTATGAATGTTTTTTTTTCTCTACTGCGCGAATGCATCGTAGTTCATATTAACGTTGGATGCATGTAAACACCTATGTGCATATATGATACATAGTGTATCCGCTACCATTTCCTATCGCGTTACTCGTACAGCAACAACATCCCTCAGGCCAAAGGGAGAAGGGGTTGAAACTACGCTGTGCTATCGGCTTATAGTTAGATTATGGGTATCAGTACGTGTGCAGGTCTTTGGGGTTAATTTCGTACGCGTGACCCCGCGGGTAATGGATCCCTAATGCGAGCTCATGATTATTCCTCTTGTCTGTGACTGTACTCTTTTTTTTTCTATGTCCGGTAGCAACTTTCGTCGGTGTATTAATGTATATATATAGGGCTGAGTTTATATCCTCGTACACGTTCACCGGTAATTCCGAAGCTTTTAGCAGTTTTCCGATGTGACACGCGTTGGATCAATTTCCTATTCAATTATTTCGATTTCACGCGAACGAGAGAGAGGGCGAGAGAGTAGGGAAGATGCCGTGTGTAAAAAGAAAATTAAGCAGCGATACCATGGATACAGGTAAAATTGAGATAAAAAATCAGTTCCTTCAATGCGAACGGGTATATCGTTAGATTTATTTATCGGTCTGTTGCACCGTGCAATTTTAATAAATTTTTTTTTTCATCGAGGCCTTCAAGCAACCTCGTTATTTCGAGATCGTTCGGATCTCGAGGAATCGAGGGCTATTCTTCGAAAATATTTCCAAAGCAGACGCGAGGATCCACAGCTGTTCAAAGCTGCGGATTCGCAGGCGGACGCACCGACGCCAACGCCGGCCTCCACCCTGGCACAATATTGACTCTTCGGGAGGGGGGTAAATATTTATTTTTTTATGGCCACCAACTTATTCGTGGCTGTGCCCTTTGTCGGGAAAATCGGCTAAAGGGTACTACTACTACTACTTTTCGGTTCTCCCACACTATGCTCAACCTACTCCTAGAGTATTTATACTTTCTCCGTCTGCATCCGTACGTAGCGCAGAGACGCTAAAATGTGATTGAGTATACAGAGTGAGACAGGGGAAAAAAATAAGAAATTAATACCTCACCGCTCGGCATCGCGCATGCGCGCGCATAGTTAAAAAGAAACAAAAGGACCGTTCGAAGGGGTCAAAGAGGCGTCCGTCGATCGAGAAGAAAAAAAAAAGCATAAAAGTTGAAAAAGAGACCAGAGCAAAAAGTCATTGCTCGTAGAATTAATTTGACATTGGAAGGTGGCAGCTCTTAGCGAGGCTGACGAAGCTCAATTGTGGTCGGCGAGGCATTGTTTTTCTTTTATTTCACCCCGCGCATACACATCTGAATTTCTTCGTGCTGTAATTTCTTCCTTTTTTTCCCTCCTTTTCCACCACGAACTTTTTCCTCTTTCTTTTTCACTCTCTCTTTTTTTTTCAGCGAACCAGCGACTCCTCTCGTGGTCTCGCTTCGATGCGCTAAGTGGCCCTCTTCCATTTAATGACAGGCCGGCCTTGTGCCCTTCTTCGATTCACCTCGCTACTCACTGCTATTCTTATTTCCAATCGGTGAGAACTTACAAGACGCATTCTCATGTGTTACCTCGCGATTACGCCGTATGTCTACATTCCGTTTACCATAATTAATCCTTCTGCGCCCGAAGCGTCAGGCTGTCGACAGGATTCTGCATACCCGTGTACGGGTGTTGAAAAAAAAACCATGAGTTAAATTAAAAATGAAAAATAATAAGAATTAGGCGAAAATATAAATAGCACATAGTTATATTATTTTTCTTGATTTTTTTTGGATACTAGCTAACATGCAAAGACGTGGAAGGAGCACGAGGATCAAGGATCAAAGAAGAAAGGAAATGGCAGAAGGAGGTGACAAGGGATCTAGGGCTCTATTATGTCCTCAGAATGCAGGTGTCGGACTGACTCGACAGGACGAAAGATCCTTCGAGAGCCAGCGAAGAAGTGGTCATCCCAGCACAGATCAAAGATTGACGCCGCTGATCTCAAATGCCATGCTGGACCGTCTGGTAGTGTTACATACTACCGTAAATAGTAATAGGTATTACCATAAGCGTAGTCGGAAGACTGGTCATCGGGTCCAGAACCTTTTGATCCACTTCCTGTGGTAGCTGCGTACCAGTGCATGGATCCTGAAGACATTAACGAATCAATGAGAAATCGCTGACCGCTCGTTAGATAATGGATAAGACAAGCATGGGAATTTGCGATACTTGTCTCATCGTCAATTTGATAAATATGCTCGATGGTACCGGCGAGATGAAAATATGGATAAAATTGAAAGCATGTATGATAAAGGAAAAAAATGAAATAGCTTTAGGTATCGCGTATGCGTTACTGTAGGTAGAGATTCTGAGGGTAGCAAAAGGTAGGTACCGAGTCCTAGGTTTGGTATAACGTACAGAGCTACATGGTAGAGACTTGCGCGTAAGCGTCCTATTGATTTCCTGTGTAGCCCAGACCCGGTGGGTGTTAGGGACTCTCATCCTGAGGGTAATGCGTCCTATAGGTAGTGGAGCTGGTATACGGTACTGAGGAACGAATCAGAATTCAGGTGGTGCTCCTGTCATGGCCGACGATTCTGCCTATAAGCGACGAGATGAGATCATAGAAAAATCCCAAGTACCTTCGAGCAGTCTGAATCGAGCTACGTTGAATATTTAGGTAACACATGGATCCACTGATCTTGTAATCGAATTCGAATCTTAGTGGTCCAATCAGGCTACGGACATGTAGATACAGCTTATTGATGTCCCTGTGGATGCTGTGCCGAACACGTTTTACATGGTGTTAACCAGCTCGAATGTTATAAAGGGTAGGTACCTATGGGATGCTGATGGGCGGTGGACCAGGATCTTTTACTATACGTGAAACAAAAAATTGGGACGCATCAGGAACCCTGTCTCGAAAGACTGGGTTATGTGGTCCAGAGTGGGAACACATGGAATGAGAGAAAATTATGGGATGGGTTAGAGAGGTTGGGGGGGGGGGAGATCTTGTGAGGTAAGGGAGTGAGAGAGAGAGAGAGAGAGAGAGAGAGAGAGAGAGAGAGAGAGAGAGAGAGAGAGAGAGAGAGAGAGAGAGAG
>JARQTJ010000828.1:434370-451768 GCA_030142635.1 Trachelus troglodyta
GAGAGAGAGAGAGAGAGAGAGAGAGAGAGAGAGAGAGAGAGAGAGAGAGAGAGAGAGAGAGGGATAGAGCAAGAGAGCAAGGGATGCCAAGAGCGGACTGTGAGGGCCTTCATGGGGAGAAGCTTTTAGCCGGGCTAGATGGTGCCGAGATAACGGCGTACCGAAGTGCAGAGTGCGCCACGGTAGTAGTGGACTTGTATGTTTCTATACTGTACGGACTTGTAGTACGGCAATGTTTGACTTGCTTACCGGTGAACGCACCTTTGTCAGACTGAATATAAAATCGGATAGACAACGGGAGAAATAAGAGGAAGAGAGAGGACGGCGTAGTATAGGTCGAAGTAGAGCGAAACGTATTTGAATAATTTTTTATTAAAGTAAATTTTTTTTTATTCGAAAATCTGTTATTTTTCGGGATATTATATTTCAAGTACCGTTCTTACCCCTTGGGTAATACTGGTATTTATGACCGAGTTTTCTGCACCATTTAGCAAACTCTGTCGCGTAGATGCGTAAGTAGAGGATATTCCGGTTGGTTTAAGCCTCAGGTGAACGGGGTATAACTAGCTAGTTCCCCGGGGTGTAATAATTGATAAGGCTAATGAGGGTAGCCAGGTATGCAGGAAGTAAAGAAATACGTAAATAAAGTAACCGGGCGTAGGTAACTAGGAGTAACGAGGAAAGCCAGTACGCGAGTAAGGGTAGGTATAGACAAAGGGCGAAGTAAAGGGCCTATGGGGATTTTTGCAGGTAGCGTCATAAATTTGAAAATAGTTACAAGCATCCGCAATGTTTTGATCGGAGAGATTTCCGTGGCTGGAATTATCGTCATTGAGATGCCAATCGTGGGTCGAGTCCAGAAGCGGTAAAGACAGAGGTACCAAAAGGGAGTGTCATTGGGGCCTTACGTGGGCAGACCTCGAAAAGTTATCTATACGTGTCTAAGGGTTGTCTATGAGTACTAATAAGCAGTGTACCTGTATAGTAGTGTCTGGGTCCGACGTTGGTAGCGATGACGATGGTGTAGTACTTTTTGGGCCCGTATCGTCGATCTGCGAGGTAAAATTTAAGTACGCATCGCGACTCCTGGCGCCAGGCTTTACGATCTCGTCCTTCCGTTCTGCAGGTAGCAGAAGCCCGCGGGACTTTTACTGCGATAATCCTCGGGCCCCGTACGGTAAACAAGGGCGCGACGCACTTTGGGTTCCGCGGGGCCTTGATTTTTATTTTTCTAATTTTACGGGGGGGCTTCTGTGGATACACGGAGGAGCTTAGAACAAAGAGGAACAAAAAATTTGTTCCTATACAATCAGCCTACGGTTCCGCTTGTCAAAATCACGGGGCCTTAAGGCCCAGTTTGTAAAAGTGTAGCGCTCGATGCGGGTCCTGGTACGTTTTTACGTAAGTGGTGTATCAGAGGGGATCGATCAGCAGAATCTTCGATGGGCCCAAAAAAGACGCACGGGCCCCAAAAAAAAGTGTATCGCGAGAATTCTCTCTCCTCCGGTGTACCGTGAAGCTGCTACCAGGTACCGCAAAGAGAGCATTCGTACAAAGGGAAAAATATCAAATCCTCGTGACAATGACTAATCCATCTATTTCTCATTCTGGGCCAGTGCTTGTAATTCCATGGGCCTTAATCCGGTCCGCTTGTTCATAATAGTTTTGGAATCGATCATCACGCAAGGCTACCTTACAACGTTGCTTCACGGATGCGCGTAGATCTGACGCCGGCGAGGGTGTTTCGCGTGTAGCGACAAATTTTTTTTCTTTTGGGCCTTACTTTTACTCCCACTACTTTCTTCTTTTTTTTGTCAGCACCTTTTCTCCTTCATCCCACTTCTACGTCATCCCTTTTTCCTAAGTCCGCTAAAACTTACCGGCAGCCGCTATATACACACGCATTGGCACATACGTGTGCATAACGGTTGATCTTAGACGCCGCAAGGCCTAAGATGAAACGGGATGGCGTAGAAAACAGGGGCCTTACAGAGAGAAGAGAGCCTCTTAAGCGGCTCAGCGTATGCCAGCGTAAAGCCGACAAAGCTATCAGCACCGAATGCATATTGCCAAGGCAGATGCTCTGCTTCGAGTGTCTGAGACTTTTCGAGTGCCGCCATGTGACACGCGAACTTCTCTCGTAACACGGTAGGACCGTCGATGACTTCTGGTAAGGCCCAAAATATTAAATTTTTGGTATCCCATATTAGCCCAGTGGGTCTCCTCGATCAGGTTAACGATGAGACGTAGGACCGAATAATAAAAAAAAAATGTCAAGCTCATAAATGTTTCATAGGACCCAAATCTTTTGGGTCCCTCGATAACAGACACGCGACATCGGTATTCTCCATTATTTTTCTATCGGTACAAAAGACATATGGACCAGGCGTGCATGACTAAGTTTCTCCGAATAAAACTTTCCAGCCGCACAGTGATCCCCATTAGTCAACCCAATGAATTATTGCAAGATCGAGTCCCAAGAAAGCATAGTCCCCACAAAAATTCTAAGTAAAATCTCGGAACAAGGCCCCAAAAGCTCGGTCCCACCTACAATCCGCTATGTATTTTCGTTGTTGCTCCTATTAAAATTCAGACGCCACGGTTTTACTTATTTCGATGAGAATTCGTAAAGGGTGGGGGGCTACACCATCGGTTGGAGTATCGTCGCTCCTGGATGCCAAAGAGTGGTCATCGGCGAGAGGCCTGAAGAGAGCTGCGAGGGTTAGAGGGAAGCGAAATCGATTAGGGAGGTCGGCCATTTTGTTGCTGGATCCGTGGGCTGATCCAATGAGATTCCGCGGAGGCGTGGAGGCCAATGCGAGGCGTGGTGGGTTCTCTACTCGCAGGGGCTCTGCTCGAATCTCACCTAAGCTGATGCTGGGGAGTGGGACAAAAATAATTGAGAAGTGGGGATAAACGTAGTGGGGATCCGGTACGATAGAGCGAGGAAAGTCAGTGCCTCTCTGGGCCCCGTGTTGTCGACGTCGTGGGTGTTGATTTTCTTCGTGGTTTACCGGTCGCTTCAAAAGTAATCGGCTTATCATTGGGTCTCTTGCATATATATATATACACACACAAACACACGTACAGACAAATATATATATATATATATATATATGTATTGACACATATATTTTTCTTCTCTTGTACGTAAAGACCCAAAATTTTAAATGACAACGGCAGCATATGTATATATTTATATTTGTGTAACTACATGTATATATGATACGTAACGTGAATTATGTTCTATTGTGTCGTGACACGAAGACGTTAATGGATTATAACATAAAGAGAGTGACAGCCGCATCTTACTGCTACAAAAAAATCCTTTTGCTACTTGGATACGTTATCTCAATTTATTATAAAGATTCGTACGCCTCGTTTGTAAATTAAAAATTTGACGGCCAGGGGCTACAGTGCAATTTGAAAGAAAAAATGAAATCATTTTATCACGGTTACTTGTCAGACCGTTCCAGTACTTTGTATTTATCGTTGGAACTCATCCTACTGTCTGACAATAGTAGTAGCATGTGTTCTTGATGCGACCAAGTGAAGTACGTCAAGATAGAAAAAAATTTTTATCAAAGATCACAACCTAGTGGGTCCAAACGCTATTCGGATGATTCGATAAATCAGTGTCGAGATCATCAATTGATTACTGAACTTGCAGCTGTTCTTCGTCATGATCAAGAAACGATGAGAATCCTTGTAGAAATTGCGATAAAGTGGAACGAGGGACAGTCACGATTTTTAAAGTCTTCGATCTGGATGAACGTTGGGTCGGATCGTGTGGCGAGCCGACAGTGATTACAGTCAGGACCGGTGAGCACGTTCCTGTTTTTTCATTTGACGGTGTCAAAAAGTCACCTGCGGTGGCGGATCGTAAGGAAATCAAAAGTAGGAGGAATCCGTCAAGATTGCTCGAAAGTCGTGTGAGATCCGCAGAGTCGGACGAACTGCAGAGATTGGGGGTTCCAGCGTGATGCAGCGGGCGGGCCCCGGCGGCGGGCCCGGGCCCCTAGGACTTCAGGGCCCACATAGGTCCCTGAAGATATCGCCCGTCAAGATCCAGGACGAGTGTGGCAATCCTATGTCACAGAGTATGTATTAGTACAAATTTCAATTATCTTTGTCTATATTATAAAATATTTTCCGAACACCTTCCGACGGGCCCAAAATTTATTCGAGAAGAGAGAAATCGGGCCCCGTAGGCACCGTGAGGGTCTTGTGTCACTTTTCATCGACTGCACAATTGTTCATTATCCAAGGGAATTTTGGAAGTGCGGAGAACATGAAATTGGAGTCTTTTCAATTTTTCTGAATGAATAACTTCAGTGACCTGGAATTCGTTGCACACGCGTCCTTTGAACTCGAGGAGCGTGAACCTAGTTGGCCATTATCGTAAAAAATGGTTGACTACGCGTAATCACGTGTTTCCTACTAGTTACCACATTACAATTCACGGGAGTCGTAGGCGTGATATTTTTTCAAGATAAAAATCATGGCAATACTAAATTCATGTATTTTGGGACTTACGAAGGACCCAAAATATTTATATCACCGGACCGTGATGTTTAGCGTAAGGTAACTAGTGGCGGATGTAACGAGGCGTAACGCGACGACAATGGGTCAATAGTAAGTACGGGAGACTTCAACGGGCTGGAAAATAGGGGATGACTCTTTGAACCGTTCTAATCGGCGATATTTTCTATATCGAAAAAGCCAACCCCTCGGCTATCCGAATAGGTGCCATTATTTTAGACGGGTAACTAAGTGCGAGTTCAGTCCGGTGTGGAGTCTCCATTAGGAACAATTACCACCCTGCTTCGTTATAGACTATATAGGTCGTCATGGCGTTACAACCCTGATGAACGTGTATGGATATTTACGACTATTATTCACCCCCCGCGATCCTAATACACCCTTGAGCGAATCACGGTCCATTTTCTGGGCCTTACGCGATCGCCGCGAACCGGCGGAGTTTAATCAGGCAAAGTGCCCGATCGAAGTTGACCAAAGGGTCTGGTACAGGGGGTGGTTAGGTGATTTAGTTTTTGGCCACTACGAGGAGGGTGAAACTGGCAAGAGGGTAGTCGTATGGGTTGGATGGCGGTATGGTGGCGCCGCCACCGCCGAAGGTGGATAGACGAGAAAGCGTGCTCCCGACCGTGAGGGGATGAGTTCGGTATACGGGGCCACCCCCTTTGAAATCATCAGCCGATTAGAGTGCAGATGTTCTCATCCGGAGATTATGAGCCTTCTCTCTCACTCTGGATCTCTCGTCCCGTGCATAGTTACCCCTCGGCTACCTTCTGCCACCCTTAGCACCCTCGGAGGGTGCCCCACCCTAGACTTCTCGGGGGGGTGGCTACGATCGAATTATCGCGAGTGTTTGCGGAGCGGCGGCATGCAATTGAATTAGGCCTACGCTTTCCTTAGGCTCTTTTCATACGAGTCACACGCGCGCCTTCGCCCCACACGCACTCACGGAATTGTCTTTGCATCCATCCGGCCGGATTCATCCCCTATAACCAACCCCACGATATATCTGGAGGTTTGGTATCGATGACAATTAAACCTAACCTCAAAGTCCAGAGAAACGGTTACATTCGTATCGCGCAGTGTTGAGTAATTGTAAATTTTGTTCAACAGGGAAAAGAGTATAGGGCCCATTTTTAGGCCCCATAAAACTGAGAACGGACAAAACGCCATAGGCTCGAACAATTTGTAGGAAAGATTTGACATGGATGAAAAATAGCTGTACACTTCCGGGTGTGACTTTTTAGAGATCAGTCGAAGGACCCAATGCGTCAGCCACCTAGTAGCAGGCATAGGTGAAGTCATTCGGACCGGTCAGGCCCCGAACTACCTCGGCGAAGAAGAGACTGAACCTAACTAACGTAAGAACAGTCTGGGTCCCAGTCGGGCGCTAACGATGGTCAACGGAGGCTATCGATGTCCTATGGGTCCTGGCGCCAGGACCCAGGGCCCTTTACAAGCAGTTGGGCCCGTGGCGCCTTCTGGACTTTTTCCAGTCATAAAACCCTTGGTTGTCTTCGTTCATTTTTTCCTCTCTCTCTCCTTTTTTCTCTTTTCTCCTCCCACCTCGGTCACCGTCTTCGGCACTTCCTGTCTCCGACCCAGTTCATCAGGCATCGCCGGTTTATCTCTCAATCTCAAATTCACCGTCGCACCACGCCGTCGCAATGGCTCAATCGTCGGAAGTATTTCGTTCAAAAATTCATCAACCCATCATAGATCATCCGATCGACCAAGACGGATCTTTCGAATTATTTGAATCCTCCTCTACCCTGAATATTAACTTCCCTTTTTAGTTCAGCTTCTTCGTAAAATCCTAAGGATCTACCGCACACGTAGTCCCAATGTCCAGTGCGTTACCATTCGGCTATACCGATGATCGAGATGAAGGTGGAAGGAAATGAGGATCAAGGATCAAGAGGGCGAAGTCCACGGGAATTAGAACCTGCTCTTGGGCGACGCTTCGGCGCCTTGTGGACGCGAAGGAATGCCGGTTGCTGATAAAAGAGCCGCTCGAACACCTACATAAATTTACAGGGATATCCGAGGACGGGCTTTCGTTCATTTAGTGGTACAACCTAAATTTAGTACGGCTATCTGCCGACTATGTGGCGCTCTACTTCTCATTCTCTGATTGCATGTATATATGTATGTATCTTACATGCCCACTGCTCCTGAGGTCGTTCGGTGTAATTTTTGTCAAATTCGAATTTGACATCCCTCAAGTCAGTAGTCGGTTTTCGTCTTCTCCTGGCGTCGGTCTCAGGCTCTATCCGTATATGCACGCTTAAGGGTATTCAGCGTCGCGGCGCCTCGCCCATTTTCGGAACATGGGTCCCGCAGTCCGCCTCTTTCTCGGATCCTTGGATTCCGTAGCCTTTCTTGTTCCTGATAAGAAATCCCAAAAAAAGGTGAGACACAGGTTAGGTTGGGTTTCGTGTATATATCTTCGGATTGAATGAAGAAGAGTTCTTTGTTCGTAAGTGAATATAGTTATGGCAGCTCTGCAGCTATAAGGTTATATTATAATATGTGATATCCCATATCGCTGATGACTGATAAAGATGCATTTTTTTATAAATTTTGGTATTTGACGTTTCTGCAAGATATTTCGGAATCTCTGGAACTTTGGTACTGTCACATGTTGAATTCCTCGCGAGGATCTCGTGCCTTGTCGAAGGTATCGCGGAGGAACGGTAGAAATGGAAATGGGGATAAAAAGGTTAAATAATTAGCGAAGGTGTTAATGAAATACCAGCGGAACGCGCGGGACACCCAGTCGGCTTCTCTGAACTGCCAACAACCAGACATCCTCGACACGCGGCCCGGCGCCGTTCCCTAACCTCTTTCTTCTTTCTTTCTTCCTCTTTCACTTATTTTCCATCTTCCCCTCTCTCCTTTTTCTTCTTCTCCCACACGTTGACGCTCCCTGGATACTCACGAAAAAAAAAGATACCGTACTATCTAACCCATACCGGGACCATTGGAGCTGTACGTGCACCAATCCACCGGACTCATCCTAGGAAAAGTTCTGTCTCTGTTCCTGGACCATATCCTCCGGTAGGATCGCACAGATCGTTCGCAGGATCAATAAATTTAGAGGGTATCAGTTATGATGAATTTTAAGAAAATTTTAGATAGTTGGTAGAATTTTCCGTGTCTTTTTGGTAGAAGGCTTGCATGCATCGAAATCGATTTGAAATTGAGAAAAAATGGCACGGCGGGGTCAGACGGTGCCATCTTGTGTGAAACCGTAGAACGAGAGGGAAAGTTCATAAATATTTAAATGGCGCGTCGTGTCCTTAGCTTACACAAAAAAGTTTCTTTGACTGAGTCCTTGGATCGGAACGGGCTCCTCGGAACATGAGCATTAACTGTACCTGGTGGAATCGAAGGAGGAATAACAGCGTACAGGATCGGGATCAGGATCGGCTAGGTACATACCTGATCAGGTACATGCCTATATGTTATGCATGGCGTGCACACCTCTATGGGGCCCCCACGACCAGCTATGGAGATACGAGGCGAGCTGGTTGTCGTTGGAAGCTAATGGGACGCCGCCGACACTCTCGAACCGTCTTTGATCCTAGCCGCTTCTGACCCTTTAACTTCTCCCACTGTGCAGTACAGCAGGCCCCTTTCAACGGACCCAACTTGCTCTCCCTGCCGCTGAACTTCTTTCACTGCATACACTCGCGGTACGGGTCTTGTAAGGTTTCTGAAAGATATTGCAATTTGAGTGAGATTAAGCCTGTGCGATTTATTTTGGGACTTTGAGCATCTTTTCGATAGGGCCCATTTTACTTTTTATATATCGCGCGGGAAGATTATTCAGAATTTAGTTTTCAAAGTTGAATACGGTTTTGACGATTTGATCCATGTCTGTCCGACATATGTCAGACGAACTGTGTGCGCGATTATTAATTTTCTTTTGGGCCTTATTGCGTGTACAAGTTGAGAACCTTTTTCGGAATGGGTGTTACCCAAGCACTGATTGGTCCCTTTTACTTAGGGCACGCCTCTTTTAGCCACGCCTACGTTCTACCGGTTCAGGAGTGATTCGCAGCAGAGATTGGCTTGGATCCCCGTCCTCGTTCTATATTTTCACTCACACGAGTATTCGACCAATCGCAGGCATGTTCCACCAGCCCTTTATGTCACAGTTAAATGATCAATACGGTCACGCCTGTATTTTGGATAAAATTTGTTTGCAAAAAAATTTTTTTTCTCCTATCAACACTCCAAAAACGGTTCGAGCGCTCTTTGGATTTAATCGAAGAATCCCATTCAAGTAATTACTTCAGGGCTCTCGTTACATTCGATAGAAAAAACATTTATTACCCGATCGATTACTCATTTTTTAAATCCATTCTGTACCATTCAATTATTCTTCGTTATCAGTGATATCCCCTTTTGTTAAAATTACAAATTCAACGTTATCCCTTGCTTCTTTTTCTTTCAGAAGCCAGCAGCTCTCTATGCGTGGGTTGCGGCAGCATAATTCACGATCAGTGGATCCTGAGGGTCGCACCGGATCTCGAATGGCACGCGTCCTGCCTGAAGTGCGCCGAATGCCAGCAATTCCTTGACGAGACTTGCACGTGTTTCGTACGCGACGGCAAGACGTACTGCAGGCGCGATTACGTCAGGTAAGTTTCTCAACCTAGTAAATAATAAAATTGTACAGTTCGATTTAAACATCGTTCGCGCTATCATCAGTGGTATAAAAAGAGAGCGAAATTCGAAACAATAAAAAAAATAGTAACCTCGATGTATTTTTCACTCCGGTCCCATCTACGGACCAATATAGAAAGGGCTACTGACAGCAAGTTTTAACAGTTTGACAGAATGTTTATTTGAATGGATCCATCTAACGCGAGAACGAGCCTCGAAAAAAAGCATCCTGACGCGAGCATCCGGTTCTGCCGATGTCTCAACTCCGTCTCTCTCTCCTTCCTTCTTTCACCCTTCTCCCTCTATCTTTCTCACTCCTTAGACTCTGCTCTCTCATTTATGCGATCCCTAGGTCGAACCTGAGTTACTAACTGAGCCAACAGAACGCGGATGACACGTTTGTTGCTCCTGTCATGTCAACCTGTCACACTTGACGATTAAATAATCCGCGTGGGTGTTCCCGCAATGCCCACCCACGTGCTTGACTGCCCGAACCTATTTTCGATCATTGCCAAATTTTCCATCCTTCTTCCTCACTTGGGTGTCAGTTCAATTTTTTTCTCTCGACTTTCGATTCCTTCGGTGAAAAAGTCATCCGTTTCTTGTCTCTTCGACTTTGCGTGACCCTGCGAATATACAGGAAATTCAAGTCATACAATATTAACGATACGTTATCACGTGGAAGAGTCGTTGTAAATAATGAAAAAAAAAAATAATAGTCACCTACCTTTCGTACAATTAGCAACCGTCTGATTAGCTGTTAATTATCGTCCGATACCACTCTTGTCTAATCTAACGTGACGTTTATTGACTGACGTTACTTCCTTCAATTATCCTCGCTTTTAACTGTCATTCGTCAATATCTATTCCAACGACTAATTTTTACTTTCAGGCTCTTCGGCACCAAGTGCGACAAGTGCAGTCAGTCCTTCAGCAAAAATGATTTCGTGATGCGCGCCAAAACGAAAATCTATCATATCGACTGCTTCCGGTGCTCGGCCTGCATGCGAAAGCTGGTACCGGGTGACGAATTTGCCCTGAGACACGACGGCCTCTTCTGCAGACTGGATCACGATGTTCTAGAAGGCGGCAAACTCTGTTCGGGTCCTGGTGCCGTGACCGGGAATGAGAACAACAACAACGCCTCCTTGACGAACAACAATAATCATTTGCATCCAAACGACGGTTCAATGTCCGGTGAGAGAACTTACATTCGTTCAATACTTTGTGTACACCCCTTGTATAGCCTCCAGGAGAGTCGCATATTTCCAAATCATGGATCAAAGGATCACTTACTGGTCATCCGTCAAATAATTCATGGATAAACTTCAGTCCACTTGACACCTCTCTGATCCTGAAATTACGATATTATCCATTTGGATTAACATTGTCAAATTGAATCTGCATTCTATTATGTTAGGACAGGCTACTCGTACTTAGGTGATAATTATTGCTCTACCACGTTACGTGGATGATGAAGGATTGGACCGGTATATGTAGCGAGGATCTGAACGGGGATCAGGAATAGGATGCAGCACGTGTGAAACCCTGGATTATTTTGGCTTTGTCCACGCCGCCTAAATATTCCACTGGATGACCACCCCAAAACACACTTCAGAATCCCTTCTGTACGGCCCTTCGAGTATCTCTAGGCGCTGCGTTATTCAAGTGGTATCTCACCGCGCGTCGGATGTTTTCCAAGGGATGAAGAAGATCCAAAATTTTTTTTTCTTTCTTGGTACAATTTTCTGAAATCAACAATAATTTTTTTTTTAATTTTGGGAGGTTTTTTATACGCGGGATCAATATCTTGTTGCTTACATTTTTATGTCACCGGGTATAGGTAAATCTGTCCCCCTCTGAAAGACGGTAGCAGCTCTTATGGGATTTTTATTACTCGGACTTGAGCAGCGGGGAAGAGGATTGTAAAACTTAAAGGGAGATGGAAAAGAAATAGAAAGAAGAGACGAACGTAAATCCAGTGGACAGGGCCGTAAGCTGGAGGTGTCAAATGTAACACCACCCTGTCAACTACCGTCGCACACAGAGACGCGTGACTTTTTTCTCATTTTCTAGTTTTCTTATTCATGCATCACGTATCGCTTGCTATCCTTCGTCTTTCTTTATCTTGTTGTTCAATATTTTTTTAATTTATATGTATCTCTTTTTTTATTGTTTCACCCGAAGCTATTATGTGGCTGCTGTGTATACGTAGCCGGGGTTTGGTCTGTTTTTTGGAAATTTTGAAATCTTTAACAATATGGGAATTTCGGGATTGCTTAATCCGACAATCTTAAATCAAAAACGACTATCGCGTACGGGTGATTGACAAACGAATGGGCTATTTGATTTTCTACGATTTTCGTCGAATCGATTAGTCATCGAAGAACGATTACAGAAATCTTATCGAGTGTATCGTCAATTCGAGAAATAGGAATCGATTAAACGACAATTTTGATTATTGCTTGATCGAGTGCTTTTTTTTTCGAGTACCTCAGATAAAACGACTATCGATACGAACGAAAAGTCCCACGTAATAATTCGGATATAGGCGAAAGATATTCGATCGTTATCAGTACACTGATACATGATGGAACACAGAGTTTTCGTGGAATTTTTTTAGATAGCCCTTTTTTTGGGTTTTACTCGAAATAACGACTCTGCGCTCATTTTTTATTCTTAGAATTGCACGGCGGACTTATCGATGACGGATGAACAATTAAGTTTGACAATTATTATCGGCTGATAACCATACGGATTTTACACGAAATCCTCGTATTGATTTATCGACTACGTGGACCTTGGAACCCAGCGCGTTCGACGATTGCGTTAGTATTTTTTTTAGAAAGGAATTTTTCTTTGAAAAATTTATTCTCGGGAATTGAATTTTTATAACACATTGCATTACTAATTATGCTTGTAACTATTGGACATCTGTCAATTCCACTTTTTTGCCGGAGATACGAAAATTCTACGTTCAAAGCTTCGATTACAGGTAAAGAAATTTTTAAGATTCCAAGTCCGTCTTACTATCTGAGTGCCTTTAGGTAAATTAAAGAAATTTTTTTAATAGAAATTCTTGGTGCATACTCAACGATTAGTAACGTCCAATTAATTACAGGACTCCTAAATAGACAAGTAAATTGCAACTTAAATTTGACTTTTTGAAAATTTTAATTAAAAGATCTCTCCTTTTCTCTATTTTTCCCTCGCTCTATCTCTCTCAGCTCACAGTCATTTTCTCATTATTCTTTTATATTTTTTTGGAATCTTCTGTATATACATACATACACCTCACACGCGGCAGTGGTAAAAGGGCTCACGAGAGTATAGAGTTCTTTCCCGTGACCGGTGTCCATATATATCTATACGTATGCGGTTCCTCATCGGATTCTGGGACCGTTTTGTTTGCTTAGGACACAAAAATAGGCTCTGGATTTCGTTTGCTTCCCGGTTAGCCTTCCGTTTCAGGCCTTGCTAGCGGCACCATTGTTTTTTCATTTTGTCCTTTTGGTTTCTGTGCGGCGTATACAAGGGATGTATGTACATCAAATAACGAGAAGAATCCCGGAGAAGAAGCATCGTCTAACAATATCGAGGTTCCACGGGATGCTGGGGACAGAGATAAAGAAGATGAGATACGCTCCATTAAGTCGAGCTACTTGAAATCTTTACCCAATGTAAATTACACCGCCGCACATCCTTAAGGATTGCACTACGCAATCGCGACCACACGATAAACTCGTGCGAATTTACATGTAACCGCTGGTCCTGACATCCCTGTTGCAGATTCCGGATCGGAGAGCGGTTCTCATAAGGCCGGCGTAGGCGGGGCACGCGGTACCGGAAGTCACAAAGGCGGAGGAGGCTCCGACGGGAAACCGACCCGCGTGCGCACGGTGCTCAATGAGAAACAATTGCACACACTGAGAACGTGTTACGCAGCAAATCCGCGACCTGACGCTCTGATGAAGGAGCAGCTCGTCGAGATGACCGGGCTGAGTCCTCGGGTGATAAGGGTCTGGTTCCAGAACAAGAGATGCAAGGACAAGAAGAAGACAATTGCCATGAAGCAGCAGATGCAGCAAGAAAAGGTAATTAATTTAGAGTAGACGTTGAATCTGCAAATAAAATATGGATGCTGTGGTACAAATTTCGATTTGTGTATATGTGTCCGAGTACTCACGTAGATGCTTTAAATTGGTTCATCCGGCTAACGGTACGAAGTATTTCCCGTTGCAGGACGGGAGGAAATTAGGATTCGGTGGAATGCATGGGATCCCTATGGTGGCCAGTAGCCCGGTTCGCCATGAGAGTCCAATCGGCATGACGCCATTGGAGGTTCATGCATATCAACCACCCTGGAAGGCGTTATCAGACTTCGCCCTCAACACGGATCTGGATCGGCTGGACCCGAACGCACCGTCGTTTCATCATCTGGTCTCGCAGGTCAGATAAATCTCCTCGGGAATTCCTATTGATGACAGTTTGGATATCGAAGATCATAGAGCTGGTGGAAATAAAAAAGAAAAATGAAAATGGACTTTACAGATGCACGGCTACGATCTTCATGGAGCACCACAGCCTCAGCTACCGCCACCTGGGATGCTGGGGGGTCCGATGAACGATGCTGGTGGCGGCGGGGGCCCTTTACCACCTCCTGGGGCCCACCATCAGGGTGCTGGAGGTGGGCCTGACATGGGCCAGCATCCGGACAGTACCGACAGCTACGTAACTTATTTGGAAAGTGACAGCGACTCCCTTCATCACGACACCGGAAGTCCATAGTACATCATCAGGATCTTCGGACATCTCCTCGTCGAAACCACTGCGCGAATTTCATGGATCATGACTTCCGTTTACCTCGTGGCAGTTTTTCTGGAAATTCAAATACGTGAAATTCAGTTTTTACTCAATCAGAGCGACGATTATTTTGCTGCTGTGTCGCACTGTATTCTTATGCGGATTGTTACGACTTCCGGAACTCGAATTGGTTTTGCGATTTGCCCAATGAAATTTTGCTCTTTGAAGAGAAAGAGAGAAAAAGGGACAAGAAATCATTACGATTTGTGACTTGTACGATTTATTTTCTCCTTAATGGTCTTTGATTTCAATTTTCTACGAGAACTGGGGGGGAGGATAAAATATAAAAAAATTAATTCCTTTCATTTGCATTATAGTCATCAATTCACGTAACGTTCGAGGAGTACGAGTAACGACTGTCAGAGAGCGAATTGTACGAATTTTGTAAATAAATAAAGAAATAAGTAAATAATTAAGTACGCTAAATTAAGTGAGGATGGTGAACGCGTGAGTGGGAGAGAGATAGAGAGATTAACGATTAAAGTCATTACCGCAAAGGCCGAGAATAGCTCAGACACGAACCCCCCGTTAACCACGTGGTCACGTAAAGTATTGGATGGCTAAACGATGATAAATATACTCAGGCCCACAAAGAATAATATAATATAATATAAATAGAATTGAATGACGTCTACCCACGTTGTGATTACTATTATTGTATTACTATCAGAATATGCAGTAGCTACATCGAAACGAATCACTGGCAACAACGTGCTCTTTTCAATGGAGATGCACATCAAAAATGAGAAAAATCGATCGGTATATCAGGAAACGGAAATGATCGTAAGAAAAGACACGGAGATGTTACAACTGTATTATAGGTAAGGAGGAGCCACAAGAAAAGGGGCACAAGAACCCAATCTTATTACTCGCGATACCAAAGCGATTTCTGTAAATAAAATAAACGAGAAGGAATTTTAAAACAAAAAAGAGAAAGATAAAATTGCAGGGAAACACTCATTGCATTTATTATGCATAGAACGAATTATTTCGATGCAAAGGTGCATATAAGTTTATTTTGTTTAATTTTCCGTAAATTGTAAAAAAAAGTGTGAATCAGAGAAAAAATTATTTACCAAAAATTCAGAGAAAGAAATTAAGCGCTTTATTCATTGTTTAGGCGTACCTTGGATTTTACTGAATTCGTTCTACGTTATCTCTCACAAATAATAATGACGGTTAGAATAAAAATGTTGATGACGATGATGGCAACAATTTTTAAGTTTCAGACACGTACGACGTTTGTTCGGATCATCCTCGAATTTGTATAATATTTCTATGCCGGCACGATATATGCAATAAAGTGTCGAAGTAATCTAATGTCCCTTTCATTATACCTTTAATATAATACGTATATCGAATAATTTGATATTCGGGTGTCGTTGTCGTTCAATGAAACTATTGTGGGAAATTCGTCCATGACCGTTCATGATAATTCAAAGCTAATTATTTTCAAAGGAGATTCGTATATTGCATTCGTAATAATTTGTGGAACGAGAATTTTTTCTGGAAAATATACAGAATGGTCCGGAAGAAGATACTAGAATAGTTAAGTTTTGGCTTACTTGATTCTAATATAAAGGTTACACAGATGAGCTAATTTTAATCAGTGCATTAGTCTTGAGTAAACTCGGACGAATTATAAAAGTTAGCACTTTTACTCTTTGAGAACTGAAACTAATTGAACGAAACGTAAGAGAGTACAGAAGTGGATGAACTTCAGTCGTAAATATTAATTCCACTCACTTGCTCTGATTCGTGCCGCCAGAGACATCTATGGGTAAGCGCTAGTACTACCAACTATTACTGGGAAGAATACAAAGGAAACTGAATTACAGTAAGGTAGACACGAGGTGCTGCGAGGTTATTAGTTTGTGCAGTGAATAAAATTAATTAGTGCTCTGAAACAAACGCGCTGGTATGCCACCGAAATATAAACCTGTAAGTGTGTATTTTGAAATGTTTAATTATTAATTAGAACGAAGTGACAAAGTTAGTTAAAGTTTTAAGGTTATGGCGTCAGTCAAGTTATCCGCTCTTATGGTAAGGTAGATTCATGAATTCTATCACTCTAGTTGGGATTGTATTTTCAGGGTGGAAAGGCGTTTCCAGTTAGAGGTAAACCTAGAGCATTGCCACCACAAGTACCTTCAAGTATACCCTCTTCGTCGTCGTCGGCAAGTTCTGCAACATCAACGGCTAGTGGATTAGACCTGGAGGCTGAAAATCAATTTGAACTTGAGCTCTGTTGGTGCATACAGCAGTTGCAGATAGAATTGGCAAGTGGCAAGTTACCTGAGAAACATATGCATGACATGGACAAGATTGTGAATATTCTGAAGAGCAATTCTGCTCCGATCGTAAAGAAGCGGCAAGTCATGCGAAATACGTTTGGCGACTATCGACAAAAAATGGCGCAAGACGAGAAGAAACTTAGAAAACAAGTATCAAACGTCAAGTTCACGAATTCAACAGATGCTGAAAAGAAATCTGTGTTCCTGAGGAAAGCTTCCGCAGTTGATAAAGTATCGACCGAGCATGATGAAGCGACAGTTGTGGATCCTGAGAAGACGCATAAATTACAAATCAAAGGATTATCATCTGTAGATTCAACGGACAGTTCTTTCAAATTTAATTTTAAAGCACCCGAAATCTAAACTACAGAAAAATGTATAGAATTTTCTACTGCAAATAAATCATCTTCCGTTGGTAAGACCAATCTCCAATTACCGACACTACACCAGCGCTTTAACAAGACGAAAAGACCGTCGGGAAGTTAACGTCAGAAAGTAAATTTTGTTTTTAATTCCTACAAAATCGTCCCTTAGATGCTCCTTATGTTTCCCTAATATATCCATGCTATTTTACAATGATAACAAAATATTCATTAAAACAGAAAAATATTTTTTTATTGCTTTTTAACTTAACCTTTTTTAACCTTTGCGATTCACGAATAGATGGGTAACCCGCGAAAAGAAGAAAGAAGAAATCAGTTGCACAGAAATATTGAAAATTCGAAACATTGAATGAAGTTTTCCAGATGCTACTAAATATTATTGGGTCTTGACTTACTTTCGAAATTTATTCAAAATATAAAATTGAGGGTAAATCAAAATCTCGCAATATATATATGGAGTAAGTAAAAATTGAAATGAATTTCTAAAATGTCGAAAATAAATTACGCTCAAATTGAAATATTAATAAAATACGATTTTGGAATATTAAAACAATTAATTAAATCAATTAAGTTAGATATTAACATTCGGAAATCAGAAATTCTGCCCAAGAATATTTAGAAGTACTGGAACTTGCCTAAAATTGT
>JARQTJ010000829.1:0-101447 GCA_030142635.1 Trachelus troglodyta
CAATGTATACATATGTATACAGGTCGATTACTTGGTCCTGACAAGTAACCTTTCATAAACATATATATATATATATATATATATATGTACCTCGGATATAACCTTGAACGCGTAGCTACCACATGGTACCACGACATTTCTATTTAAACCGGAGGACAAGGGTTGCCAAATAAATGGATCTTGCAAATGACTTTGGCGAACGGGATTATTATAATGGCGGATATACAATGCCAGTTTCTAAGAGTTTAGGCTTTTCCGAGGAGCTCTTTCACAAATTGCACATTTTATACTTCAAGGTTTATTTGCGAAAATCCTAAGAGCTACTGACAACACTTTGCAAATTTTCACATATATATATATGTATATATATTTACAGAAACCCTGGCCTTCTCTAGCTGCCAGGTCTATCAATTCTCACTAACCAACACACGAACAATTCCGATACTGAAAATCTCTGAAAGATTCGAACCGTTCAGGAGTTTATGATCGTTTCGCGTTAAATAGAACGAAACTGTATCGCGGTTGGATTTATCTTTCTCCTTGAGGATGCTGGAAAAAGCTCATCTTGACTCCACAGCAAACGGTCTATTATCTGGATAGTTGGTCAATGATGCAGCAAAATGTGTTCTTTGCTTGAAGGTATATAAAACTAGAGGAAAATTCTCGGGACGATAAATATGAGATTTTCTCGAATGAACCAATGGATGCTGGGTTATCGTGTAACGAGATTCGGTGTAGTTTCATCTTGATTACGATTAAAATTAATTTCTTAATTATTTGTTATGACTATAGACATCGATTAAACATTGTTTCGTAGTCGCCATTGTCATTAATGTCTTGCAGTATTTTATCTGGAAGTCACGAATATCATGAATAAATATTGAAATCTGACGCAAACCCATCAATTCGCATAGCTATTTAACGGAGCACCGTCTCCGCTACCTACCTAAGGACAATCCGGCTAAATTACCAGCTAGAATTCAACCGAACAAGAAAATAACCTCGAATCTCGGATCGTGGCTTCCAGAGATTATCAACTTCTTATCAATGACTTCTTATTTCAGTTTTGATGTATTATAGACACGTTAACTTATTTGTTCTTCGTTTTTCAAGTCCTAGTTTGTCCCTAGGAAAAATCTATACTGACCCTATTAACGATATATACACATACATATATGTATATATGTATTCTATTCTTAGCTCAAAGTGGGTCTTCGGGTAAGTCAAAAAAGATGGTCTATGTATCTGGAATATTGTAACAGTTTTTGCATTGATTGAATAACGAGACATGTAAATAAGGGCCGGATACGTTCGGATGGTAAAAGACATGTGTCGTGTGTGCACGACTTTACTTTCGATGTAAATTAGAGCGTACAGAAGAAAGTCTAAGGAAAGAAAATAATAATTCATCGAAGTAACGTGCGCCAGTGTAATAAGCGAGAGTGCAATCAAATTCTCGAGCTTTTATATTAGTACGACGAAGAGAGGGATAACGTGCAGATTTGAGAGTGAAAAAGAAAAGACAGCGAAATCAATATTTTCATCTTTAATTCGAAACACAAATAATTTCATATTCTCAATCGTTACCCAGCAACTATACCAAGTTATGGATACAAAATTAAATTATTTACCCATTCACATAGTGACAACTGTATTTATTTTTATTTTCGTTTCAAAAATTTTATCGGCTCGTTCAAAATTTTCGTATTCACCTGCGTCTGTACGTCACACTCAATTGATATGGATAAAGCCAAACCCTTTCAATATAAAGCTGATATGCCAATCGCTATTGGCAACATATCGCTGCGATATATAGATATATATTTGAGCAAGTGCCCTTTCCAAGAGAATGTTCTAAACCAAATAGATATTCGCCTTAAGCGATACAACATTGTTTATGTACATAAACGGAACCAGGTGCCGGTTATATTTTTTTATTTATTTTTTCCCTTCCTATCTATTTAATTGCTCGCAACGCGTGACTTTACGGATCTGTATAATCAAAGTCGCTAGGGCTATGACAGGTAAAAGCGTTATCTATAATATATACATTTATCAGTGACACGATTGTATTTTTTTCGTTAGCACTTGGATAGTCAAAAATTACTGTACCAGTATGCAGGTTGAAATTTTTTGTTATTTCTTGCATGGTTCTTTCAGCCAATTAGCAATCTTGAGTAATATACCTAATGGCTACTTATTTTCAATACTTTATCCTCGTCTAGGGAATTTTACCCTGTGAAAGCAAATTTTTTTTTTTTTTTCGTAACACCGCTGATGTTTAGCCAGATAAAGTAATGCAAAACCAAGTGTTCGTCCATCGCGTTCCGGTCTTTCGTACATACTAATTACTTATACAGCAAAGAGCAAACACAATGGATAACAGTCTAGTTATAATGGGCGAAGCCTCCAGTGATCATATGGATAACCTCGATTAATTAACTTTCTTAACGCGTGGGAAGAGGGTTTGGTCATTTATTTTTTAAACGGAAGTAGTATTAATACGGCGTTTGGTAAATTTGCTAATTAAAAAAAAATTATGACAGCAGGTTAATATTGACATACGATAACCAGTTTTAACATACACGTTCAACTTTCTGCTATCTCATGCACGCGATCGCTTACATTGATTTCTGCTGTACAAAGCAGCATACCGATACATGTAACACGCGGTATCAATCCACTACAGATTTTACCTGTAGGATCGATTTAGTACAGTCGAAACGTAAAATTCGATCGAATGAACGTGACCCAAATTATATTTCAAGGCCAACATTTCGAATACCTCCAATTTCAAATTCGAATCACATTTTGACTGCTCGTCCGCGGAATGGGCGATTATCGCGAATCGTTGCTCAGGTATTCGTATCAGCCTTATAACCTCAATTCCGAATATTTGCATAGCTACGTATTAAGATCTCCATAACCCATGACCTTAGATACGATGCAACTTTTCGCGCTGAATTATCATCGCCCGATATCATTAACAGTACCCAATAAAAAGCATATAAAAAAATTAAATGCCATCGACATTAACAAAGATAAATCTTAATAAAATTAATATCAAACTCACCAAATCACAGATTATAATTTTTGAGTTTCACCCAAAAAATTGCACCACGCGGCACTGCAGTCACAGACATATATGTATGCATATATATATATATACATCAAATTATAAAATAGTCACTATACATTTTTTGGTAAGAAATTACTTTAAAATGATTTCTATAAATTCACTCGTATCGATACGCAATAATCAGCACGCTGCTCCAGGTCGGCTCCACCAGGTAGCCAGCAGTACGCAAGACGCTTAGGCTTCAAGGGTTTTACCTTTCGTCTCCAGAGTCCCGAGTTGAACGCACTCGGAAAGCAGCGGCAGCCGACCAAGCTGACGACTGGCAATATACTGGAGTGAATACTTACCTGTACACACCTGGCCAGCGTGGAGCTACAACCTGCAGGAGTTACAGAGTGTTCCTTCCGGGTCACGAAAGGGAACTCGTATAGGTTAAAACGAAAGTGGACGCAATTACGAGGCTCGTTTATAATTGCTCGTTCATTACGATGACGTCGCTCCGACGCTTAGCTAACAGGCGTTGCGACGGTGAGATTGATCAAGGAACGTCAGACTTCTGGGCGAGAGTCATAACTGGGACTGAGCGACTTCAGCCGTCGTTCGTTCGTTGGAAAGTGACCTGTCTGAGGTTGTACGGTTGCTATACGTCTCAATAAAGAAATGAGAATTCCCACCTCTACGTTTACATACGAGAGAACATTGATTGATAGGTTTTGAAAATATTTTAACATGCAGTAATTCATAGTGATTTAAGACAGTCGGAATTTTTGGAATAATTCGTTGACGGTTTTAGTTTTATGAAAATGTTTTTTTTCTACACTTTGCCTCTAGGGATTCCTAGTTATTTTTTAAGCCATCTAGTGATTTCGTGGCTGGTTTTGGGTCCGTCTAGTGTTTTCGATTGTTTGTGGTGTTTAGGGATTTTGCAATTGTTTCCGAAAGGGTGCAATTATTATTTGCATTATGTAAACGTCGAACGGTGATGCTGGACGGTGAGGCAGGACTTTGATGAGAACCATGGCTAACGCATGACGAAATGAAGGGAGGGAAATGAGTTTGAACGTGCAATTGCGGTTTCTGGTGTTGGAATTAAACGTGCTTATCTCGAGGGAATTGCGTAGAAATGTATAAAATGAGAAACAGAGAGAAAGGTATCTCGGTACTGTGGTGCATCATCAATTTGGCAGGATCATTGATCCTGAATTCGTTAAAGCGCCGTAGCCCGTTTGGTCATTATATAAAACTTAACGGTTTCTTTTTCTTCGTCTTCTCCACGTGCTGCTGCACTCGAGTGCATTTACGAGTGCAGCGCTGCACTCGTAAGACGGAAGAAAAATGCGTGTTCACGCGATTCGAAGACACGTGGGTTTGTTGACACGTGCTAAAGTCATGTGGAATTAAGAAATGTTGGGACTCTTCGTGAAAATGTCACCGAAAATCAGTCGCGAATCGATGCGTGACGAGGAAGTTGCGTAATGCAAAATATTAATAATTTATTCAGCCACCAGTATAGATCTGTTCAAGATTTAAATTAAATCGGTCTGCATTTCACCTGGACCGGCTATTCCATTCTAATCACTGATCCGCGAAGGAGTTATCAATATTTTTATAATTTCGTATTTTTCAAACCGATTTATCAATCCTGTCAGAGTTCGGGTCTAAGCACCGACTTATTTCATAGACTAAATTCGCACTCGCACGAGATCCTTAGAATTGCAAATGCGAATATAGAACTTGTTTCCTTTCGCTAACTTTAAATCTAATTTGTCACTTCGTGACTGTACGATGTCTTTATATACCTATATGCGATTCGTTTAAGAGGATGCACTTTTTTTTTTTTATCAAGTCCCCACAGAGAGAAGCTTCCCACGCGCCATTGTCGAGTCTGCGGAATTCCAGTGTGCTGAGAACGAGGATCCTTGGCATCGAAGTAAGCGATGCCTTTGGAAGAAATAAGAAAAGGAATCAAAAGATTGATGTAACTTTCGCAAAAATACGGATGTTCATCGTTTATTTGCAATGCTGTAAATTCTGCAAATTCACTCGATTCGAAAAACCAAATGAGTTTTTCGTTTTCGCGACTTGGAACACATTGACTTCCGATCTGTTTAGAAATAAAGAAGAGTGTCGGTCGTGATGTGATTGTCAACCCGCTGAAATTTAACCCAGTCTGGTCCAACTTATCGGTACCGAACCATGTCGATGCATATATACAGAAAATTGTGTCGAAGTGAAAAAGAAGAAATTGCTCTTGATGCAAATTTAAAATTCATTCTACTTTTGTTCGTCAAGTCGAATAAGAATTGCGAATGCTTGTTGTGAAAATCAGGTTGAAGAAAGGCCAATGCTCGGAACATCGAAGCAAAAACGTTCGTGCATTGTTTTTGCGTATATTTCGCCGACTGAAATTCCAACGTGCAATTGCTAATTACGATTAGTGTAAACATTGTGGAGGTTATAGTTATTGCGACTTGCAAAAGCGGCAATTACTTTGTAGCTCACGTTGGGGCTTCGCAGTTATCGTCGGCGTTACAGGCCTATACGGAGGTATCTTTGGTTGGTATAATGCGCAATTGTAGTTTTACGAGGGAATTAAATGGCGTGCGTACTGCAGTCAGTGTTTTTTGCGTATTTCGTTGGCAAATGCTGTCCGTTTGTTAAATTTAAAGAAAGGCTAATTGTAATTAACGAGAGCAAAAAGTCATTGTGAAATTTCTAACTTGCTATTATATGGTCGATAATTATATACTCTATTTTTATTGGATACCTGATACATGTAATTTCAATTGTATGAAAGCAATTGGTAAAACAGTAAATTTTTAACAATTCCAAACTTTCCGTTATTATTTTTACGTATGACTGTTTTATAAGTGAAATTCTTATCGAGATTTATAGAACTTTCATAGACATTAAATATATTTAACTGCTACACTTGATGTTTTGGGAATCATACGAAAATTCGTACTTAATTAAATTTGTAATTGGAATCATCAAAATTCATTGCGTAAATACCGACTGAAGGTAAATCAGTACGTTTTTTAATTTGTCCTCAATTTACTTACAAGTGGTCTTCCCTGAAGGTAAATCGACAAGTATGTAAAACTAACTAAATAACCAACTAGCTAAATAACTGACAAAATTTCTTAAATCAACACACTAGATACACTGAGAAGCATTCAGATAGAAAATCTGTTTACTCTATAATAAATCAAAACTACTTTACCGATACATGGTATTATGGTTCGTGAATCGATAACATAATTCCACCGTCAACTGAAGATAAACAGCTGCTAACAGTTGCGCAAAAAACTTGTCTCTTTTCGATTACATGAAAATGGCTATAGAAATCGTTAAAGATCACAATTCCGGAAAGCTTAATTTTTTTTAAATCTTTCAAGACTGCTGTCACCCATGAATTAATTCAATTATTATTAAGTCTGCCTAAAAAAACTGTGTATCTCAGACTAATGCAAAGAGTTTCATAAATATCCTTTAATGGGTATCGTTGTCAAGCATCCCTCAGTCTGCATCCCTATTCCAGGGCGTATCTAATGATTGCTGTAGAAATTTTAATTAAAAAGTCAGCCACAGGATGGCACCGCTTACCGATTAGTACTCGAGCGGGAGGGGGTACTGATTGGTATCCGGAAGGACCTATCGGGCCCAACTTCAGTCTTTCGAAAACCGATCTCCTACATCGAGCTCTCGGACGTCGCGTCCTATCCTTCTTCCTTGACCCCCCCCCCCCCCTCTGTAGATCACTCTTGTGATTCATTCGTCACATCTTTTTATTCTTCTTCCCATCTCTCATCTAAAGTATACTTTTCACTGTTTCTTTTTTGCTCCAGCGCAACCCCTCTGTCTCTCTTTCTCTTTCTTTGTGTTACCTATTTTCCCCATTTCTTCCGCTGGGCTATACCTTCTTCGCGATAACACTTTGGTATCACAGTAAACTCCTTAGAAAATACGCCAAGACGGTTTGAGCGGTGGGGAGTCATGGGTTGACCTCGGCATCCCTTACTGCGCTCTCTAGGGCTCCTCTAGGGTCACGTCAATCTGCTTTCGCTTTTGCTACTCCACTTGGCGTATGGGTGTCCCTTTCTAGTCACCCCGTAACTTCTAATCAGCCTCTGACAAGAAGACTTTGCTAACTCTCGCCCTCGCGTCACAGCTGTCCGCGATTACTTCGGTATCTGTCAGCCGGACTAACATTGTCCATAGGGTTGGGCCCGATTACGTGTTTTTGCACCCTAGACTGCTTAATCAGATCCTTTGCATTTGGGTTATGTCAATTGTAATGTTTGTAACGATTATTCCGTATCTGTATCATCTTTTTTTAGGCTTTCCATCTCGGGTCTTCTGCCCATTTGACAGCATCTCTTCCTGTACCCTCTACCCTTTGCCACCACCGCCGAAAATACGTAACACGGTATATAAGTCTACTTAAATAATCGTATCACAGTAATTCGGTATCGCGCGCGAAAATCCGGGTGTTTACTAGTGTCCAGTATTAATTAAATTATTAAATAAGTGACTAGTTCGTATTCTAAAACACGCGAGTGCAAAAATAATCGCGAGTGTAAAATCGTCAAGTTATCTCGAGTGGGGACCCTCCCTGATCAAACAACGAATCGGCCCTGTGTTCTGAGAGGAAGACAAGGACGAGAAGCAGCATTTTACCATTGACAACGCTTCTTTGGTAAGTGAATTTCTCCTTTGTAATAACACTAAGCGTTATTGAAATCGGCCATTCCGAAGCTTTCAAATTTAAAGGGGGTAAAATGAGCAGAAAGTAGAAAAAGCTCACGTAAAACCAAACCCGATAAGGAGGCACTGGTCTACTTACCTTCAGTCAACGTTCAGACTCGCTTCTCGCGTAACACACGGTAACGCTCAGTCCGTATCCTGCAAACTGTTTTACCATCAGACGGTCACGTAAAACATTATCTACCGTCGTTACGTAATAATCAAAGCCAAGAATTGCGAAATCGTGCAAAGGAAAGTTCTGCTCCCATATTCTCGTACAAGACATTTCCTGCGTGAAACAAGCTTTAGCTCTTAGATATCCCGAACGGATGTGCTTATAAAGGAAAGCGAAGCCGAAACTCAGGCAGTCCTGAAAAATCAATCAGAGAGGATGTCGAGGACGCGTAACGGTATAAAATTTTTGGTGAGAACTTTATCGAAGAAAGTTAGTTTAGCAAGTCTACCGAAATTCGTCGTAATATTTTATTCCAAGAGACGCCTTCGAAGCGCCATTTCTTACTTTGAGAAAAACTCATTCTTTACTGCAGGTTACTTTCGTCTTCTTAGCGACAACGAAGTCAAGCAATCCAGCAGAGTCATATCGATCTTCCGCCTTTCTATTACCCTCCCGACAATACCTTCCAGTTTCTGAATCGGTCTCCATTTACCCAGCTCGCGGTGAAGCTACAGCCATTCCCCAAAACGATCCTGAGGTCGTTCCCCCGGGAGGCCTGGATCCAAGAAAGGAATATCCACGAACAAACAGCGCCGCGCTACCTTATCCAGACGAGCGTGAGGAATGCTGCGACTTAAAAAACCTCAATCCTGGTTCTCGAGGAACCTCGGGATTGGCAACCTCGAAGGACATCCTTGAGAATTACGATCGAAAGGAAGCGACCAGCTCGAACGGCACCGTCTGGCCTTACCTGCACGAGACGACTGAGCCCCCATCTAGGACCCTGGAATTACCTGAACTCAGGATCGCCAATTCCTGGGAAAATCCTTCCGGTCATCCACGTGCGGACGTCCTCCGGGCTCTTGCGTCTCCTTGGAGAGGAGACCTGGACCACAGCGTCAGACCAGTCTACGAGTCTCAGGAGGCTGCGTATATTTGGAACGGTAGAGAGAACGACGTGGCAGCAGCCGTGTTGTCGGAGGATCGACCGGCTGGTAGCAGCGGTTACGGGTTGACAAAACCACGGTACACTCAACAGGACGTCGTATCAGCCATTTCGATACTGGACAATTTCTTCAATGCGTTCCGGAAGCAGAAGAGCTTCAACAGCCAATTACATCCACCGCCCAATCCAGTTCTGGCTGTTATACTATCCCAATACGGTAGATACCTGGCTGGACCACAGCCTCGCGTTTACTCCTACATGGCGGCGAACAACATTCACAACAATGGACCATTCGGTAGATACAAGTACGAGTAGGATATCTTCCTATAGGTAAAATAGATTAGGTTTGCTGCCTCGAAAACTTTTGCCATCTCGTCTGCTCGAAGGTTTTTTTTTTATCTTGGAAAGAAAATGTGACGGGCAGTTGGATGAATTGAAAAACGGGAAAATCAACGTTTTGGCCAAATAGAGATCACTTTCTCTCTCTCTCTTGCTCTATATATTTTGTGGCACTAAAGGGGACAATGAGATGTTACTGGGATAATAATAATAATAGCTGGCAGAAGGCAGTCGAGTGCGAATGATATTGGAAATCAATGACGGTATATCTGTATATATTATGGGACTATCTCCGTACGATGATACAGTGTGACCTAAAGTTAATGCACAAACTTGGGAGAAAAACTTGTTAAATCTAAACTCAATTTGCAATCGAGCGATTGTCCGATTGTTTCACTCGCAGGTTTACAATTTTTTGGAGATTTCATCTCTCGGGGATCCATTCGAAGATTCTCTTAAGTAAATTATATCTTGACATTAGCTTTCTCACGGGTCAGCGGGGCAATGGTTGAATAAATAAGACTATTTATGCAAACCAAGCGGATCTGTTGTTTGACAGGATTCACTCGTTATTCTTGGCACGGCAGTTTAGCTACCAGGGTAGTTCACGATCCTCTACCTAGGTAAGGGTAGGTGGGAGTTCAAATTGCGAGGCAAGTCAAGTCTGTGTTAAATTGCAATAAGAAGCCGGAGTAAAAATAAAGAATCTCACTTTAGTATTCCTAGAGTAAGAGAGAGAGAGAGAGACAGTGTCAGGGTACCAAATAACAGTGAAAGAAAGAGACAAAAATACCAACGGACTGCACAGTGAATTCCTAGAGGAAGATAGAAACTTAAATATCCGTGGAAGTGTGAGTTGCATAAAAAATTTCGTAATGAGAATTCAAGAAAGAGAGAATAAAAATGACACAGCAATGTTTACACTGAATTTCTCTCATTGAGATACAATAATAAAATGTTGCAAACTATCCAATTTACCCGGAGGCACTGAAATGTAGTTTTACGTATATTACTGTTTTTTTTTTCTTTTTGTAAAAAATATCAAATAACCAAATTACACATTTTTATTGGACACATACGGCAAACGAGAGATGCACGTGCAATCCGATTGTAGATATGACAGGTATGTGAGAACAAAAAATTAAAATGGAAAAAAATGAACCTCGCGGGTCAATTGATAAACTGGAGCTCGATGGCGCGAGGCATTTCACAAATTCTTTCGTTTATCCAAACGAACCCGTACGATAAATCAATAGTTGTCGAACTATCGAGGTAAAATTCATTTCCCAGTTTCAATCCGAGTTAACGAGTACGGGCGGCTATTCCTCACTTCGCAAATATAGTATCTATGTACTACGCGTACTATATATTAGCGGGGGTTCCTACTACTCAAGCAAAGATCGCAGTAGAGAATAAAGAATAAAAGCAGCTAACAAATCGGTCCTGCGCGGGTCAGCCTTTACGTGCAGACGTATTGCGAGTATCAATCAGCTTGGCTACCAGTTACCATTGAAATTTCGATTGCGCCATACTTGCCATCAGGAGTTTCTAAAGCCTGTACAGAGATCGACCTTCGATTTGTCTAAGTTTCACGTTTTGTTTTATACCGCCAGCTACCTCAATTCCGAGCTCAAACTTTCCCTTTGAAAGACGAAAAAGAAAATCCTTGATCATCTTTTATTTTCCATTAAGCAACACGTTGTAGAAGATTGAATGGGTGACTGGAAATTTTTCATGTTACTTTATATTACATTTATCTGCTTTGAATTTATTGTGCCATTTGAGTTACTATGGTTTATTTGTCATCTCGAGATAAAAATTCTAATGGACCGAAATTGATGCTGGTGATCTTTTTTTTTTATACTATCGCCCACTACGTTTCATTTGGTACTGAGAAGAGGTCCGAAGGTCGGTTCAGATTTCCAAGAAGCATCTGCTTGGGCTTTTTTTTTTGTATGCCAAGTGCTATTCGATAGTACATTCCAGATTTGTTACGAGGAAGGAATTCGAGAAATACACGAAAACTAGAATGTAGATGGTTTATGGTAGAGAGTGACTGTAAATGGAAATAAAAATGATAAGGACTCGCGCCAGTTCATGAAATTCCACAACTACGCGTATCCATTGTAATTTAGAGTCTTGCTTAATTTTCAGCCACCCTTGTGAAATTCATGGAGGAACTTCAAGGAATTTCACGTATTGAAGCCTCGTAATTGCCGTGTTTATAATTGTTGCCTTTTTTTTTCTTTTTTACTCACTACGCAGGTACTCGTCATTACTCGTCTGAAGTTTTCCTCCCTGTAGCTACTTTAGTGCTTTATACCTACCTTCGTATATCTATAGCTACATCTACCCCTCAACCTTCACAGGGACGAAAAATTAGTCTGCGGATAAGCCCCAGCATCTCTTGGGGCATAATTGAGCTCTGCTTTGTTCCCTCAAAATGGGGATGCAGTTTCGAGATCTCTCAGCTGTTTGCAGCTCGCTTTGCAAATTCGCTCTGTACATTTGGTACATGCTTTCTATACGTGGGTAGCGGATTTTACAGTAATTTTGTAAATTAAATTTTCACAGTGGCATCCCAATCCAATTGACGCTATATGACAATTTAAACGTAACGAATAATTTGACAAGGACTTTATATTTAATATTAAATTAAATTTTTTTCTACTCTCTCAATTTTTTATCCAGATCGTTATACAGGATAGTACGTAAGACATGCATTTGTAATATTACCTCCAATTATAACCACGTAATGTATATGTAAACGTAAAAGGAGAGGATAATGATTTTCTCATTAAAAAAAATGCCCAAGTACGAGTCGTTAGGTATTCATTCTCGTTATAAGACATCCGAACGAAGAGGGGAAAGAAAAAAAAAATTTTAGAAAAACAAGTCAAAAAAGTACAGTAGCTCGTCGTAGAAGCTGAAAATAAAAGAAAATACAATTTTAAAGACGAACATTTTCTGGTTCGCGTGTTTGTAAAAACGTAACAGCCTCCGCGTTAGTTCCTCGCTGATCTCGAGCATCCTCGGTCACGATGACGCAACGGAGAATTACCGGTGCAAAAAAGTTTGCCTATCTCAATATCCCATAACGTGAATCATTTTGGAAAAAAAGTTGATCACCCTAACGATCTTTACGTAACGATGCAAAAAATGTGTAAAATCGTGTAGAATCTCCGAAAAAAAGTTTGCAGGTACCTTAAATAAAATCAGTATCATCGTACACGGTTTCTATTTGCGGCAACAAACGCGAAGAGAAATCCTGTGCTCCGAGTCAATGTAAATAATGTCAGGTCGTATTTCAATTAATATTTGCCGCGTTAAGCCAAACGACTCTCGTGTAACATTATGTGTATTTGTGGAGAGACCAAAGGGGTCAAACGTGCTTAATTAATCTCTAGCTCTCTGCGCCTGAATTTTGTTTGCATCTCGTAATAAATAGGGTCTCAAGAAAAGGTATATACGGGCTCGGGTCGGCAGTTCCAGTGGGCGGCGGCAGCACCCGTAGGGTAAATGCTTAACGTAATCCCCAGGGTACAGTAACGCTCTGACGTTCATCTTCGAAAGGTGAGGAACTTGGCGAGAGTCTGAGTTATAGGTTGATGCCTTGCTGTTGTACCGTCATTAAATACTTATTGGTTATGCTAATGAACCTTTGCCTGATACAGTTTACACCTAGTCGAATTGCTGCCCCGTTTACAGAGTGACGAATGGATTCCGTTCGCGTGAAATATTTTCTAACGAATCGTTCCCCTTTAATCAATGCCCAAAATGAAATTATGTGGATTCGATTGAAATATATATATGTATATCGATATATATGGGATATATATATATATAGAGAGAGAGAGAGAGAGAATATCTGGAGGCTAATTCAATGTTAATGTTGTCTTATGAATTGAATAACTCGAAACGGGAAGCTGCGATGATTAACAGGAGCTTTTTGAAATTTAATATCACTGCCAACTCTGATTAATTACTAATGGCACTAATGGAGATTGTCGGTATATACTATGGATATATATGTGTACAGTAAGAGTGTATACAGAGCGGAAACGTAGCGAAGGATCGTACTGCGAAATTCAAACGTGTTTGCCAATCTGAACGTGGAGAGGGAAATAATTCCGATGTAATTTGATGGACCAGCCGCATCGCGGCATCGCATAACTTCCTGTCAATTTCGATTAACGCACGTCCACTTTTACGATCGAAGCTTCGATATCGATCGATTGGTGAATTATTATGGGTCATTGATTTTTGAAGTGTCTACTTCGATATCAATACCGTTAATTCATATAATACAGTCGATTATGCAAGAGCCCAGTTCAATTTAGTTGAACCTCATCGTTTTCGAGTAATCGACCGAAAACGATCCACTCTCGTGATTACTCGAAAATGTATGTTTTTGAAAATTAACTTTTTTTTAGATTATTCAAAATCGTTAAAGCAAACAATGAATAAACGCTCGAATTTCATAAGTGCATTCGAGAGCTCGCCATCTACTTATGATAATCCGGTTTCTTACCTTTGGGACACCCTGTATAGCCACTTAATGTTTTCCTGACGTTGGGCGCAGATTGATTTGCAGTAAATCCAAATGAAAAGGTGTATATGTATATATATCGAAGTAATTTATCTTTAACGATGCAATTCTCCGTCGTTGACTCTAATTCACTATTAATTACTAGCATTGTGTCGCGCTTCCAGAAAATCCATTAAACTCTGTGTAAGTTTCAATAGAGCTGCAAGACCCACTTAGGATATTCGCCGTATATATTGTAACGTTACTGAATGGCTGCTGCTCCTCCCCACGCCGGCTGTGAGGCCAAATACCCACAGTAGCCGACAGATGACCAACGGGCCCCGCAAGTGAATCACACTTGGTGGGTCTTTTTGAAAATAATTTTAATTCCAGCCTCCAAGTACTTTTGCGGGCACACCACGGTATCAATCCCGTGGCTAGTCCTCTCATATAATACCATCCTATCATATAATCGAACAGCACGGAAGGGTATCAATCCCCTTCCTAGTCTGGGAGAAAAAGAGAATCTCCACCACGGCTGGGGTATCAATCCTCTGCCTACTGTGCAAGGACCCTATTTTTTGAGAAGGCACGGAGGGGGGAGAGATCAATTCCCATCCTAGTCTACAAGAACCTCGGAGATCCTACCACCACGGCTGGGGTATCAATTCCCCGGCTAGTGTGCAAGGACCCTATTTTTTGAGAAGGCACGGATAGGGTATCAATCCCTACCCAGTCCGGAGCCCTACTGGTCATAAGAAAAGCATAAAATAGTCCGAATTCCCTCTAAGAGTAAGCAGATCAGTCAGAGTAAGAACGCAATCCTAAGGTCTTTTTGTAAATAACCGTGACTGAAAATAAAAATTACACCAAGGACTGTTGCGCAAACAAACCGGCCTCGATCTCAGTTCCCGAACATTCGGATCCATCCTGGATCTTAGTGACATTTAGCGTTAGAATATACACGTATATACGTATAAAGGAGTAAAATGAACTTTGGAAAATTCAATTACGCGTAACAGTCACGATGTTAACTGGCTTTGGCGGAACGCGGAGTCTTCGATAATTGAGAGAAATAATCCAATAACGATCTCTTAGTTGTATATCTGTATGGTTCAGTAACGACCTTATCACACCTCCTTGCCTTACTTTGTTCTCGTTTACTTCGTCTAATATATTTTTTCGTTTCGACGCGATTCCTGATTAATATTCGCAGCTCTCGGGTGCTATAGTTACATTTGTATTTATTACGAGGAAACATGACGTCACTTCCTGAGGGAAGAAAAGCGGAATAAACTCATCAACGGCCAATCGACTTCCCCCTCGGCTATGTGCATCGCCTGTGGGTCCAGTCTGCGGTCTTCGGGATCTTGCACGATGTATTTATAGAGCCGAGATATATATATAGCATGGGATACACTGAACTTTGATACAGGTATATATGTATATATATAATCGTTTTTTTTTACGATACCTCTCGATATCCTATTGTTCAAGAGTTGTTAGTAGGAAGCTAGTACTTTGCAGTTTAATTGGCAGCTTAAGTATCGCGAATCCAGTGTTAGCTATCTGCATTGGCATACGTAATAGTATACTTTAATGTATATATATAAAAGTAAAGTTTGCATGCAGACTAATGATTTACTATCAGCGTAGAACGTATCCGATGTTATAATTAAATTTATATTGAATTTCAAGTGCATCGTTAACGTGATTACGAAGATATTGCGAGTTAAATATATCGATACGGTACGAGGTATTTAAAAAAAATGCAAAATTTTAAGTTCCACGTCGCTAGTTTTTTTTTATCAAAAAAAGTAAGCGGTTTTGCGCATGCGCACATGAGATTTCAGGGACGCGTCGCGCGACCTTTGCTCCCGTTCGCTTTATTTAACGTGAAAACTGGTAGACAAAGTGGCGCGACGTTACGTCGAGGTCGAAATTGCAAGTGGCACTGCTCCGTCAGAAGGCACGTAGCTGCATGAGAACCGAGGGAAAATGTGGATGCACTTTGAAGAGCGCCTTTAATTAAACCGAAAGAGCGACGTGTATTGTCATTTTGCGGGACAAAGCGCATCGCAGACCTTACCCATTGAGGTGCGAAAACCGAAACGTGCTTTCGCGTAAGATTCGCGAAATTTCGTATAGCCAAAAGCGTACGGTCGTAAAGTGACGTTGTCGTATACTGCAGGGATTCGGGTTAATTAAAAATGAATAATTAAACGTGATTGACCGTATCAATGAAATTTATCGATAACAGCTCTTATCTCGATAATCGATCGACGATAGATTATTTTTCGCAAAAAAATGTTGTTCACCGAGAAGCTGGTAAAAAATGTTGTGCTAATCGAGTGGCTAGATAATTAATGGAATTATCGATGAATACTTTAGCATATAGTATATAGTGCTTTATCTTTAGTGGTTTATTTATCGAAGATATAGTATAATGCCATACCGTGTATAATAATATCGAAATAAGTAGTTAATTGTTTGTGATATGGATATTGCTCGTCGATTGATATTACAGTATATATATATATATACACAGGTATATATCAGTAATTAACTCCAGGGCAGCATCCGTGAGACGAGTGCTTAAACGTAGGGCGTGTGGACCACCCATGATTGCGGATTAGCATAAGAGCCAGACCAGAGAAGTATGCGATACAGAGAGGATCTAGAAAGGCTTAGGGGGGCGCTACAAGGGTTGTTTCGTAGCTGCGTCCTCGAGGCGAGCTGATAGCGGGTTTAAAAATATTTTTAAAATTTTGCAAAATCTGCGTTAATTATCATTTTAATGGAATCCGCGTGTGAACTGGACTTTACGAGGTCGCCGGGTCTTGGTAGTCGGGTTAAGCTGGATACGAAGGGGGGGTGGCTCCTCCGTACGTCGTGGACACCATTTTATTTTAGACTGCTTGAAAATCCTTCTACCAGGTATAGCAATGGTAGCGAGTAGAGCGAGAAACGAAACAACCGAACAAGGCACTATTAAAATTAAAATTACCCGGAGGATTCGGGGCGCCGTGCTGGCGTTAATACGTGCCTTCCCCGCATCGTACACGCTAAACTACTTGAAACAACTCTAACTAGTTTTACTGGGAGTCGTAAAGCCATGCAACAACAAGAACAACAACAATTGTCGGTACGGCAGGAGCCTCTATCGTACAAAGTACAGCGTGTGGTGTTTATAGGGTTGAACGTTGTGTACGAATTCAGGGGACTCTCGTGTATCGATATACCGTAAGAGAATGGCACCTGAAATCCATGTAACTTCAACGATACAATTATCCTTTGGGTTTGGCTCGTACAACGTTGTCGTCGAACTTGTACGTGTTGTATTATGACAGGGGCGAAGTACAGGGGTTAAGTAATGTATAATATACGGTATAATAATAATAATAATAATATCGCTATCGAACAATAATCCTACCTGATCCATTTGTCATTTAACCTAAGCGCCACCACCCACGTCTTTGTCACGAGCCTGAAACCCAGTTTACAGGGTTTCTCGTTTCAGTTCTATTCTACTGCTTGTTCCTGTTTATCACTTTTTTTCTCTCTCTCTTTCGCTTCCTTCGCCAGCCACTATTCTGTCTCCCTTGCTCTCGCTCTTTATCGCAGGACTCGAAACGACTCGAACCTCTTTCTTCTTTACGCACTTACTTTATAACCGGCATCTTACTCATCTTTACACTCGGCATGTTCAGCCCTCGTACGTGGGTGGTTGATTTAATGCACAGTAGATTCAACAATGTATGAAATTATATCGCGCAGTTCGGCCGGCCCGTTTTGACCTTTTATCTAACGTCCTACGTACGTTATTTGGCAGTGACGTCACTCTTCTCTCGCGGATCAAAAACAGACTCTCTTGACTTTACATTCGCTTGCAACTTCGCGTCGGTTCGGCTGCGTTGCCTCGTTCAGATTCATTCGCGAAAATCTATCGGACAGTCTTCCCCGTCTGTATCGCGAAAATCACCTCTTCTAATGACTTCGGATAAATTATGCCGAACGTGTCTGCACTCCGTTTTCTTGCTGGATAGGTAGTTTCTTTTTTCTTCGCCTTTTTCGCCATCCCCTTTCTCCTTTTTTCTATCCTACGGACTCTCTGACTCTAGTCGTTAGGATTTTACAAGCACCGCGTGAACTCGAGGAAGGAGAGCAGCCCTGGGGCGCGCGAAACGTGCCGAGAATCGCGACTCCGCGAATTCTGGCAAAAGGGGGAAAACGGAGGAAAGGAAATGACACGTGGGAAAAGTAGCTGGAATTTCGGTTGCCAGGATAATTGTTACCATTTTCAGGCTCGTTCTTGATTGCCCAATTTTTTTTTTTAATCATGGTACCCTTGGTGCGATTTTAAGTAAGGACCCCTTTGAGGGGGTTGGAAATTTGACAGCTGTCCGATTGGGTTTAGTAAGGTATTTCTCTTTTTTTTTTAAAGGGGGTTGTGGGAATTTTGTAAATTCATATTTTTGCATTTGCTTGGATCTTTGTGTAATCTTTCGTTAAATCGTTAACGATGGGGTAGCTCACGTTTCATCGTCAAGTTGAATTTGACTGGTGGCTCTTTAAAATTGCGAATCGGAGACAAATACATTATGTTAATGTTGGATTTTCGCATTTGCATGCAAACAACCGCGTTTCGGATGAATGCTGATTCATTCAAATTTAAGGCAATGGGGTGAAAAAGAGGCGCGGTTTCACAATGGCCAATCACTGCGACATTTAGGTATGCTAATGCAACGTTACGTTACGTTAGGAAGAGGGTAGTCTTCTTTTCATTATTCTTTCGGTACTTCTTCGCCCGGCCGAGGTTACTGCTAACTTTTTTGACTTACGTAACGACCAATTCCTCGGTCAAATTTTCAATTTCATGCGGGATCTTGAACATATTTTTTTTAACAAATTCGTTTTTTTCTTTCACCCTTGAGAAACCAAATATATCAAGGCGCTTACCAAGGATATACATATATCTGTATTCCCGTGCAATACGGGTATATGAAGATTAATGATACAGTTGGATTCCAAAAAGTGAAAGGTGATAAAAATTTTTGGAAATTTTCATCTTTTTCTCGGGACGTATAATCAGATCGATAGTATACATGTATATGTATATATATATGATATCTATAGCGCAATCGATATACCTATAGATGAATTATTCAGGAACGATTTGAAACTTTACACATATTTCTACACGGGCAAACTTAACGTCATTTCAAATATTTAATCGATCAAATTAAAAATTTAGTATTTTTCCAAAGTTTTCCCGTTCGTCGATTCAAAAGAAAAAAGAGTCTTGCAAAAATATTATGATTTCATCCAGTCCACCCATAACGACTGAGCAAGATAAATACTAGAAAACGGGAATGCACGATTTCCCCTATGAGAATCCGTATTTTTCAAAATATCGAAACGAGGGAAACCAAATCCAATGATTAATAATACATGTACCGTTGAATATTTCAGTCCCATATCCGCAGGCAAAGACAGTAGCACGCAGTACAACGATAAAGTTCTACACGTTACCTACCTACCCCATAAATAATATATATTTTTGTAAGAGGGATCTTACCTAAAAAAAAAAGCTTTGTTATCAAGATCACGTCAATAAATAATTGTATCGTTATCGATAAAGTAGCATGCGTCATTTGAAAATTTTTCAAATTTTTTCCCTCCTTGATCACGCAATTTCCTTCGTCCCCTAAAATCCACAAACGATCTGATCTCGTTGTCATCGTGATTGTAAGAAAAACAAATGTTTTTCTTCGGTCATCCTAATTTCTCCTATACGTTAATTCATACGAAATTTGAAAATTTACCAAATCCCAGATAAGGACCAGTTGAACCAGCTTGTGTCTCCACGCTGATCTTCACCTGAGATATCAACATCCTCCAGTTAACGTATTCTCGTTTAAAAGCATACGTACCAACGTAATGATGCCCACGATCTTGTCGACAATCTCGTGAAGATCATGTTTACGATGATCGTTATGATAGTCAGTCGTGGAGGATCTTACCCGATTGTCGTTCCTTAGTAACAGTGCTTGGTATATCCAGTGAGAAATTCCGTCTCCTTGTTCAGCGAAGCACTGGAACGGTGGGCTGACGGCATCGAATAACACGCCATTATCTGAACGCTGTAACTCGAGGCTGCCAATAAACGTCAACCCTTACGTTATAATAGCGCGACGAGTGAGCGCGTGCGATAAGATATGCAGGATTTTGAAAAGTGAAATTTGGAAATTCCTTAAATCTCAATGAATATCTTTAGCCAAGTGTTCCCGATCGATTAACAATAATCATAAATCATGCATACCGCATATCCCACGTAATTATTATTATTATCCCGACATTTCGACTCGGTCCAAAAAACTGCGTACAGTTGATAATAAAAAATTTGGACTCTGTAACGGTAGCCCAAATGGAATTTTGAGATCATCGTACAAACGACAGTCGTGAAAAAATTTTTTTGGAGTTCTCATTCGTTCGTTACGTCATTACGACTTCGACTCGAAGCATCAAAGGAGACCGACAAGACGAGAGAGACCAAGCGCGATAGGTAATTTAATTTAAAGAAACTTATGTTTACTAATTCGTCGTTTTATTATCGATCATTCGTATCCTGAATATCTGTGCACTTGGTCCGGCGGCTGGAATGTATCGCATGCGGGCTTACGTGCTCGTACGCTTATTCATATGGCAATTTGACGGCACTTGACTGTTGACGGTTTCGTATAGGGGAGAATGACTGCATCAAATCGTATTGGTAGGGATCTCGTTGAGGCAAGTAGCCACTGCTAGGCCGCTCGACGTTAGTTTCACACGCGGCTTCATTCACGCTTGCTTCCGTTCTTCCTGGCCGTCGCTGCTTTGCCCGGCTGTTGCTCCCCTTCGCTCGGCTAACACCGCCTTTCATTGGTGGCAACGAGCTATTTGGAAATTGCCGGATGCTGCGTTAGACAAGCCGATTTGACATCTTCAATTCCCACACTCGATAACTGTCGAATTTATTCAATTGGCACCGTGACTATTCTTACACCTAGTCGATAGCCGCGTAATAGAGCTGAAGAAAAAAAAAGTTCATTATTTGGACCGCTCGATGTTTTAATTAAAAAAAAAATTAATTAATGAACAGTTACGTCATACCTTCTGGGGAAATAATGAACTTGTCTAAAAAAGTAACGTATTACATGTCAGGCGTGCACGTGGCTTAGGTTGGTTGTACGTAATGTGACTTTTCGAAAAGAAGTCATGTCGCGCCTAAGGGAATTAGGTTTCTGTCACTGTGCAAATCCTGGGTTACCTTATACACGTACCGTGACGTAGTGATAGGAAACTGAAAAATGGATTTGGATGATGTTAGGTATATGCGTATGTTGGAATTCAGGGGTAATTTTTTTTTATTGATACTCATCGATTCGAAAATTTTAATATTATTGATTTGAAGAGGTTTACTGTCTCCGATAATTGGATAAATGGGGGCGACGCGTGAAATTACGATGCTTATTCGAGCGCGAGTCTCTTACGGTGGATTGCGTTGCGCGAATGGAGACTTATGGGATAATTAACGCTAATATCGTGAATACGTATTTGTATCGAGGAATATGATGTTATCAGGTACTAAACAGATTAATTATCCAGTCTGAATGGCGCGGGGATTTGAATTTTGATTAAGGATTATAATATTTTTTTAATTAATTATTTCGATCCGTTTGAATCAGCCTCGTACGATCTTGCAGATATCACGGAATAAAGCGGTCCAGAGCCGGATGCTGGGAATGCGGTAGGCGTGATTGTAGCTGCCTGCAGATTAGACTCTCGTCATTCTCCATTGCGGATCGCAAGATCGCACGGCTGAGATAACGAATCAGCACTAATCCCACTGTGGATACAATGTTTCGCAGTGCTTGAGAATTTACGTGTTTCTCGAAATAATTCAATCAATTACCGCACCGAGTATCATTATCGCATGAAAACGAGCGCGTCCGATTCTTCGAATAATTGATAATTTCTTATTGCCAATCTCGACGATTTCACGCTATTTACGACAATTCTCATTTTCCTGTCATTACCACGTAAATCTCATCCCTCGTGTCGGTCGTTTCCGCTGAATTCAAAGCTCGATATATATATATCAGCCTAAAGCGTCTGCGGTTTTCTTGTATTAGAATATAAAAAAGAAATTTAGGAAAAATTCGCAAAATAATTTTTTTCCTAAAACCCAAAGTTTCAATATTAAATTTAACAAAGAAATTCCTTCCTCGATCTTGAACGTTAATAAAAATATTTTTATCACAAAATTCTTTCATCCAACGTGCTGTATCGACAGCTGCTATCACGTGCGCCTGTGGCTTCCATGTAACGGAGAGACGAAGAAAGAGATCGACTTCGTATTATCACAGGCGTAATGTGATATTTTATGAATGTTTATGAAAGAGCTTGAAGTATCCTCTGCAGCACTTGACCCAAATAGACTATTCGAGTCTTCTGGTTGGTAACTGCGTGGGATTTGCTACCTAGGGAACTGAAGAGATACGAGCGCGCCCGAGCGTATTCCTACCGACTGTGGAATTATTTATTTTATTTTGCTCTCGAAAAAAGTCTCGCACGCTCGCGCCAAATGTTATTCTCAAAGATACATACGGAGAAGCATAAGAGAGGCGATTCAATTCGATCAAGTGGTTACTCGACCCTGTCCGATCGTTTTGCTTTCTCTCAAAAAGTTTACTCAAGATTCTTACTCGTATATTTTTATTGTCTACACATTGTTACAAGATATATCAATGACGTAGGAAAAATATATCATTGATTTAAGCACGGTCAAATATTAACCATTTGTCATATATATATACGTATTTGTACAGTCCATTAACAAAAGTTTTTATTTCTTTGTCTGCTTATCTCGTTGTCCCTATCTCGGGCGATCTTATCTCTTTCTGTACTCTCACTTGCTTTCATTTGCTACGTCGGTGCACTTGTAGCCAACGACAAATGAACTCTGTACGTTACTTGTCTAGCTAATGACGCAATGACGAGACCCCTTGTTGCTCTATTCGAAACTGTCGCCACATAGAGAGGGAAGTAACCACTTGTTATCCTCATCCCTCGGCATCGGTTGCCCCACAATTCCGCGCTCGTTCACGCAAATAAATAATCATTGCTTTCAGTGTGAAGTCTCCTGTCGTCCGGAGATGGATTAACTGTTATTTTTTCCCGCAATGCATTTTTAACTCGATGCACTTTTTTTTGGGAAAATTTAATTAACCTTTCTTTGACGAAAAGTATTTTGTGGTTACGTGTACGCTGCGCGGAATAGGGACGATGGAAGATCTCTCGAAAATATTTACTCGTACTTTAAAAATGATTTTTTTTTTTCCATCAATTCTCAATGTTTCCTCAATCTCCTTTCTCTCGATTTCACCCCTTTTTTCCAATCTAAAGAGACACTCTTTTTCATCCTTCCATAGAACGAAAGTTCATTTCCGCCGATCCTATCCAACTCCGATTTTCAATTACAAGATATACATAGACGTGACGCGACTGAACGACAGGAGTTTTAGACTTTTTTTTTGTACTAATGAACTTTGACCTGTGGGATTTTTGATACTCCTACCTATCGCGTATCGCAGTCTGATAATAATCATGTTTTTTCGCGTTATCCCTTAAGAAAGTTTTTACTGGTCTGGGAAAGGGAGAGAAGGAAAATCCTGAAATACCCCTTGTATAATTACATGCAAATTAGTTAGTTAACTCTAACCCGTTACTTTTTTTTTTGTTCTTCACCTTGACCCGTGTTCTTAACCACAGTACGGCAGAGCCGGTAATGACGGCTGCGCTACTGGTTGGGCCGCTTCTTCGACTGGTCTCTCTCGTAAAAGACGTCCTGGCAAAGAAAAAAGTTCATATGCAATCTCGCCGGGAACAACAAATTGGCTGTAAAAGTTCGGGCCCGATTTGGCAAATTGAAAATCGTACAAAGTTTCGGCCAATCGATTTCTCCGTTAAACTGTATACCCGTATGAATACTCATAACCGTATATAGGTATAGAGACACTTAATATACTCGTATAATGAGCGGTTTAGAAATTAAAAAAAATGTTATTACCTAGCTATTATGTACCGACAACCATTTTAACCTGGTACTGTGACTCTGAACGATATCGTGTTGCGAGATTTTCATGAGAACGTCCGTAGGCCGGTATCCAAGGTGCGACTCCAGGTAACAATTTGTATAACGATAACTTCATTAGTATCCTGCTAACGGTAATGGCTACGCATTATGCACTTAATTAATATCTCCTCTAATGACGCCAGCCCGCTGGGCGATGATTATGCGTCTCATCGTCGTGTCCTTATAATCCAACTCTGGCTATGTTACGCGCTACGAGAGTAATTATCATTCACGATTTAACCAAGAATTACGATCGTCATTGAAAGGATCTACACGTATTTTTCGTTGTTGGATTTTACGATTATTACATTTTATTAAGCCTCTAACGTTTTTACATGACGTTACCGAACGAGCCAATCGCGAGTTGACCAATCGGAAAAAAAGAATGAAAAAAAATTCTAATGTACTCCTGGTGTATGTATGGATGAGAAAGTGGGTGAATGAATTTTTAAATTTTTTATTTTGAGCATCGTTCACTGATCTATGCCAACTTCCGGTATTTCTCGTAATGCTTTGCGTGCTTTCGACAGTGACTATATATAAATATCCCGTTTAATCGTCTTATTGTGGGTTCGCCCTGTCTTGGGGTCACGTCGAATTAACCTCTTGGGTAGTTAAAGAAAAATACGGAGAAAGCACAGAAACGCATTAGTTGAACGAACCGTAAATTACTTACTGGAACGCGAGTCTTTATCGGTTACTTTTAGTCTTGACACAAGTCGGTTCGTTTCTCCTACTGTCTATAACCCCGTCCCTCCCTCTTAGGAGCTTCCGGTAGCCACTCGACGAGCCAAGTAACTTCCGTCCGACGATAATCGACGGCGATAGCTGAAAGTGATTGCAAACACGAGAATGAGAATTTTTCATTCGTCAACCCCCCTGAAATTTTGGTTTGAAAATAGATAAATAATTCCATTTAAAAAAAAGCAATTTTTTTTTCAACCCCTATTTTATTAATGTACCCAATCGTCTCCCCGAACTCAGTCCAGCCGTAAGATCTACCAAAGCGTCAAAAGTCACTTCGACGTCGTTAATGGTGATAGGTGACAACGACAATAGGGGATGAAGATCCTTCGATATAGCTGGACCACTGAAACGAGCCAAACGACCCTGGTATAAAGCCCCGTAGCAAATGTCGACGATTTCCATTAATGGGAAATTAATATATCGCGATGCCCTCACATCTTTCTCCGAGTATCGTCATGAATATAAACGATCCTCGGGTATAAGGACGAGGTTTTGGCTAGGCAGTGCGTTTAGTATGGCGTAACGAACGACTCTTTTCTTCCGAGCGGAATACAAACGGCGCATTGACTCCCTCCGGCGTACAGAAACGGCAGAGCCAAGCGTAGCACGTGCAAACACATTCGCGGGGGTGGATTCGGCTGCTCAGACTACTCGAATAGGACGCAGACTACCGAACGAGCACATATGGACATACGTGTGTGAATTTTTGGTATGCTTTACACATATGAGAAAAAGAAAGGAATAAAAAGACGCATGTTCTGACATGATGTCGGAAGGATATGTGTGTATACATATGTATAGCTTATTATCGTCTCAACGTCACCCTCCAAAAAAAAAAAATTTACTAATTTTTTAAATCACGATTTAAAAATCTTTTACCAAGAATTATTTAATATTGAATTTGATAGTGAGGTGATGAAAGTAAACTTTTTAAATTTATAGTTCTCCTTTTTTTTTCACTCCCCAGTGCCGTATCCAATTTCGATTTTGTCTTTCCGATGGGATCCCTCGCGTATGTGCTTTTCGAATTATAATAATCTGACCACCGTATGAAACGGGCGACGCAGCTACGGTACCGGTAAATCACCTACTACCAGCATTGAGAGTCGGGCAGATAGCAATATGAAACCAGTTTCATTGTAATGACGGTAACAGAGGGGCACGCCTGAGGCAGTAACGAACACCGGGCAACCTGTAGGGCCACTGACCACCTACCTGCCTACGTAGGTAGAAGGTAGGGTTAGGTTAGATGTTTTATATTGTGTATATAAACACTTGAATTATATCTATATATATAACGTGCAGCCTCCGCATTGATACATATGAAATTTACATACGCAGCATCCTATCGAACTATGGACCATGCGTGTATTATTATACGGTTCACTGTACTGCTTTTGATAACAGATGCCTTTCGATCGATCTGCTACGCTTTACTTTCCCTTCTTTAATCTCTGCTCCTTCCATCTATCCCCTATCTCTAACCATCCCCTGTTCCCTTGCGGGATAAGATATTATCTTTCTACTGCGAATGCAATCTTTGGCTTCTCATTTTGCCCCTCTTAGTTCTTACGTCAGCTTCGAACCACGTGGTACGTCTTTGAATTTTCTTACGGGGGTACCAACCACTTTAATTCTGACACACCCTGTATGTACGAGGACGTATTTTTTTCTGATCAATAAGACCGTATTTTATTTACGAAATTTTTTGGGAAATTTTATAAAACTTTAGCATGGTCCTCTACATTGTTGTATATGCTTTTTAAGGGATGCTGGGGGATTTTTTTTTTTGGACCGAACTGCGTCGTCATTACATGCAACATGCCCTGGTCCTGTTTACGGGGATTCTTTAATGATCCACGTTGCGTAAAGGGGTGAGGAGGGGGAGGTGGGGGGGGGGTAGTGCGGCATTAGCGTCTTTTCACGTCGTACCGGGAACGATCAGGGTAAAAGGGAGTGTCACCTTTGTGCAGGACTTTCAATGGCGTCTAATAGGACCTGATTGGATTACCGGGTAAATTATTCTTTCGGGGGGATTTGGGAGGATTGCCGGGAAATCGATCCTCGACGTCGTTCGGTTGTCGCTTGCAAATTTTCAGGCTGCCTTGTACGCTTTCGCGAATTTACGATCTTTAACGTTATCGTCTCGGGATTTGATTTTGCGAATTAATCATTATAATACGGGCCGATTGTAATTATATTACGTTACGGAGATAAGGGTTAATTATATTGACGTCGCACGAGGTTGTTTGACAAGGTTGATAATTTTTTTTTTTTTTTTTTTTAAATAAAATTTCCAACACCATCGTTAAGCTCTTTGGTAACATGATATCCGTATCTTTTGGGTCGTATCACACACGCTGTTTGACGTGTAACGATGTTCCGTAGCTCGAGGCTAAATTTAAGCGAGGCGGTTACTTTAAAAATCTTGTTTATATGCAGGCCGCGTTGTCGCAAGGTCTTTAGCGCGTGAGCATGGGCAAGTGCCCTAACAAAAAATGACCAATTAAAAGTTTTGCCGTCACGAGGGCGACGGGAAGGTACGTGGAGGAAGACAGAGGGATGCTGTACCCAGGAGGTGTCATTAGAGGGAGAGAATGAGTGGGTGGGGAGGGGGGAGGAAGAAAATGTAAGGGGATGAAACTGGATTAAAATCGTATAAGGGAAGAATCTTGATATCTCACTATGTCCTATGTATATTTTTGGATTAACATAGTTGGGACAGAGTTTGTCATTTTTTTTTCTTTTTTTTTGTTGCAAAAATCTTCGTATCCTATTTCGTCGCTCTGGACCAGCGTGAACACAAGACGGGGAACAGTTAGGAAAATATTATTCCTCACCTCAGGGATAACCACTGTGACTTTTCTCGTAAGATTATATTTCCCGGAGTCTCTGCCGAGATAAAGAGCCAAGTGGTCCAGATGGGGGGATGCTGCGGAAAGTTACTCGTGGAATCCGAGGTGCGAAAATGCTTTCCATATCTATGCCGAGACTGCTTCTAACTACCCCTCGACTGGCAACTCAAACGCCAGACATCCCCTCCCACCCACCTCCCCTTCCTTCATCTTAACGAAAAATGTTTTAATCTCATGAGATGACCTACTCTACAAAGCTTTGGTTAATCTTAGTTTTATGGGGAGGGTTCGCCGCTGTCTTTTCCTCGGGACAAGAGTCTTTCGAGACCCTCAAAGTACCTACCCTCCTTTGACCTGGCCCTGCTCTTTTTCGCCCCTCCCCCCCATCCCCCACCCACCCCCCTTGCCTTTGGCTTCACCTCACTTGAAACCAGCGACAGTTTTTTTTTTGCTTTACGTGAATCGCCGCTTTGAAGTTTTAGCTGATACATACGTGTATATACATTTTAGTACATATGGGACCATGTGCATAGATATACACGTATGAAGATAGGGGATAAAAAAGTAGACGGATAGTAGAAAAAAAAATAGGGATGCTTTCTCGGAATAAGGTAAAAGCAGATACTCTTAAAATGAATCTTTTTGAGGATAACTTTATCTTTGTGTTATCAAGTGAATTGGTACGTGGAAATAAATAATTAAATAATTAATTTTTTTTCACTATTATCATACGTAACACGGGGGTGAATTTTTTTTAAACAATCTTTCGTTATTTAACCCCTCGGGAGACGGTGGAGAAAAAAATGAATCAATTGTACAGACGTAATCGGCAGTAGGTAGCAGTAATCCACGGGACAATCAGAAAGGTCAATCGATTTAACTTCTAGACAACTTCGGGTGGGTCGACCCTTTCATTCGGAATAACGATGAAGTTTGTAGCCGAATGTCATTTATTTTCAGGAGCCGCGCGATAGCCCACTCGATTCTCATTTGAATTTTACGAGAGAGCGATAAAGAATTTACCACTAGGGAGAGGTCTATAACAGAGCCGTTTAATTAATTTTCAATTAAAATTTCGATTCCTCTACGAATGCCTAACTCGATGGCATATTTATTATTTTTTTTTTTAACGCACTTCCCTCTCCTACTCGAATACCCAGGTAACCAGGGAGTCTGACGTTTTTCTTCCGATTCGAATTCTCATCCCAGCATGGGATGCTGGATGGTCCAGGATGTAATCTATAACCACTTCCTCCCGGTACTCTCGGACCAGTCGAGGGGTCCACTAGGTATATGCTCCTATAACGTGGTATATGAGTTCCTCCCTACTTCACAAGCTTTGATCGATTTGTCGATCGATGTTTCCTAATATACCCTACGTTTATGTAACATTTATGCCGAGCTTCTCGTCATTCATACCGTACTCAAATGGTCGTGCTTATTTCTGCTGTCGAGATACTCAGCGATACGGCAGGTTACGACATTTACATTCATTCATAGGCTTCAATGGGAAACGAATGTACATTTGAATTGGACGTGTGAAAAGATAAAATATATGTTTTTATATAGAAATTGTACCTGTTATCGGTGTTGTAGGATATTTGCATGCAATGACAATAAAATAATAATGATAATTGCCGATTTATTTATTTTACATATATGTGAAAAAATTGAAAGGCTGTCGATTTATAGTCAGGGTTATTGATTTGTTTCATCATGCGGATATGTAATTTGATGCGGCGGATTTAGACAGGCCGAAATAGCTCGGCGGATGAAAAGAATTAAATATATATATGTGTGTATATGTATATACACGGTGGCACTTAGTTCCGCGCGGCTAAGCAGCCCGTTTCCACGTTTGATTCGCTTAATTGGCGGAATTAGGTCTAATTTTGGGCTACGTAGTATATGACCCGGTAACGACAAGGGTGTTGATGCTCTGGATGTTATAAAATTTATGATCAAATTTCAACGTTGTTTCATAATAATTGGCGTAGATCGTGAAGCGGCTTATGGCCGTTAAGGGATAGGCCCCCGGGAACTTGTAATCCAAAAGGGTCTGACGTGGAATTTCCGCCGATTAGATGAAACTTTTATACGAGTTTACTTCGTTTTTGTCTTCTCCGTTATTGATTTTCTTGACAAAATTGAAACGAGGAACGAAGTCTTTTTTTTTTGGAAAGTTCAATCTTACGTGATTCAGTGTTATTTTTATCTGAGATGTCGATTCAAATTTTGTTTATATTATTTTTTTCGAGGATATTTCCATGTCTCGATTGCTCATGTATTAACATATATAAACATTAGCTTGGGAACTTTTTATTTTGGCAAATATAAGATTGGAGGTTGTACGTCACTCAGGGGAATTGGAAAGGGGTGGCGAATATACTTGTCAAATTTATTCAAAAAAGATAGGGTAGATTTTGAGTTTAGAATTGGTTAGGATGTATCTGTATATAGATTAGGTAATATTTTCTTGTTAATATATATATATATATATAAAGGTCCTGCTATGAGTTTTATACTGGGGTGACTCCTTTTACATTGCGACACGTAAGGAGATGGCACTCGAAACTGATTTCATCGATAATCCTATATCAGTGCAAAAATTTTCGCACGACCGATTCTCAATCGTTATTTTACTTCCGCGAGTGCGATTTACATTTGCGCAAAACGTAAGTGCAAAATTACATCCTCTACCTCTCCCACTAAGCCGTTTCCGCAATTGCACAAATTTGTACGTCCTCGCAAGCCGCGCCAGGCGACGTCATGCGTTGCTATAGTGGCGACAACTGCGATAAACTTTGCCCAATGACCTTCCGGCAAGTTTTAATTAGTTGAGGGGTTGGCGTAGACCAATTCCAATGAATTTCTTATATCCGCTGCGGAGGGGTGGTTGGTGTTAATGAAAAATTTACTAGACAGGAAACAAGAATAAGGAAATCCAAGAAGAAGAAAAATGTTATCAATACTGGAAAATGGCGTAAGACATGGGAAAATGAATTTCGGTAAAAGGATTGGGAGCGTAGAAAAAAGATATGACGTATGGGGGTGAGCGATGGTTCTTACAATATTAATGAAACCTGTTTTTTTAATAATAAAAAAATATTTTCCATAATTATATCGATCGTGGAACAATTGTGCCTTGTTCGTTTTTATTTAAAAGAAAATGTCTTTTCGCACACGCAAATTTTGACAGCACATATCATACCAGTTGAAACGTATATTCCTTCTACTACCTCATATGTATTTACGGACGGGACGGTAATTAGTCGAAAAATGTCCGGTCGGTTGAGACCTTTTTTTTTTTAAACGGCCACTATGTGAATGGAAGCGGACGGTAGTATACCGGTTGCGCGCCACTATAAGCGGACACGTAAATGCACGAGGATGCCCGAAGACACCCGAAGTAACAAACCCTCGTCGCTCGGGAAGCTGTCGCCCCACCACATCCAGTCGTGTTTCGAGCGCCAGAGCGCGAGCTTCGAAAGTGCTTGGTCGGTACCCGCGGTGATCCGTGCGACACGTTCCTGTCAAATTTCCAAATAAAGTACGCGAGTGATTTCGAAATCGAAAACCTAACCTCCTCGAATAAATTACCAAAACTAGTTTGTTCTCGGTGGACGACTAAGCGGATTAATTAAATATCTCTTATAATCGAGAATAAAGTCAATCACCCGAAAAGGAAGTCGCATTTTTAATCGTGCGAAATTTCGATCTAACGTTCGATTAAAACTCTCGTGTAAAAATAATCGGCGTCGGTGTTTTCGCGTGATTATTTTGTTTTCTTTATTTTTTTAAAAATTCTTTTCTAAATAAAATCGGTAAGATAGACGCGATAATTTTTTTTTACGCAATCGAAGTAGTTGGTGACGTAGTTTTTTCTGAGTGCTCAATACAGTGATGGGGTTCTACTGAAGGCTCGCGAAAATTAAAAAGTGCTCGAGATGAATTTGAGATGTACGATTTCGCGACATTGCCTTTAAGAATGTCAGCTGCAGTCGTGCGTGTGACGTCGAATTGAAGGCGCCTTTTTGGCAGCGATAATACGCCGGTTTATGAGGTGTGATCGGTCGTAAGGTTCAACGTTGTTACGAATATGGAGTCGGACACGAATTGGCCGAGAAAGAGTCTCGAGGTGACGATGCCTAAGAAATTCCGTAGGGAATCGTCTCGGATGAACTGGAGCCGAATCAACGGGGCTATGTGCGTCCTCTGCTTCGCCAGCCTTGTTGTCTCTGGGATTCTAGCCTACAGAGAGATGCTGCTTGAGTCGAGGGTTGCGAAACTTGAGGCCCGTTGCCAGGCACAGGAATCCGCTGAAGTTCTCGTTCAGAGGCTCAGGAGGGAAGTTCAGGAGCAACTTGATGTGCGACGCGAGCATCCGGAACAAACGACCGTATTTAGGATCAAGAGGGACGTAGCCGAATGCAACTGTCCAGCAGGTATAAGAGAAAAGTTTTTCAAAAATTATTATTATATATACATATTTTTTTAGGGAAAAGTGTAAAAATTGATAATTTACACGGAACGATTTGTGGACGATGTAAAGTATTTTTACGTGTATGAAACAAATTTTTGGCTCTGATTGGAAATTACTATTTTATCAGTCAAGCTTATCGCGGCTCTTTACTCTTATCCGGTTATCAGGAAACATTGTTTTGCTATTAAACCTATAGAAATTCAGCGGAAATTCCTACGTTTTCGATGTTTTCCCCGCGACTTCCGGTATCGCGTAGCGATTTTCGGGACGGAAAATGCGAATCGTAGCGCGAAAGTTCATTGTACTTGTAACGAGGATGGGAAACTTAATGTAACGTTTCACGCAGACCCGTTCAGGCGGAACGTCGTGCATGTTCGCGAAGTCAACGATAAATACAAGAGTCGATGTACCGAGAGAAAAATATTAATCCGACTGGATTTAATATGTTTGATATAAAAAACATTTTTTTTAATCTTTTTTTTACAATTTAACAAACCCACCACACTCGACTCGCTTGAATTACGAATAATTGTCAAAAGTTGGTCCTCCCTTGGATGAATTTTCCAAAATTACCCCAGAATTCTCTCTACTCCCATACGTACACGAGAGTCTCGACTTAAAGATAGAATCACACTTATCCTCCATTTTCTGGCGAAGCTGTCAAAGCATTTATGGCATTTCGACACCCCGAGGAAATAATGTAGAAAAAGCAAAAACACGCGCGCTTCAACGTTTCCATAGTCGAGCGATTCACGCTTCTCTCGCAGACACACTTTTCTCATAATTTCTTATTTTTCTTTCAACTTATCCTCCAACCCTTCGCTCCTTCTTTTTATCGCTCGATCCCCGTTCCTCGAAAAAAACATTGACGAAACGATTACGGAAACTCCCGGCGTTATCACTTCGCGTCGAAAGTAACACATGATAAATCTAATGGTCCACATTTCCTATTCGCGTTCCCGTGCATCCCCTGGTAACGCGGTGCTCATTGTTGGATCATCCTGACCTCCGATTGGGGTTTATTGAAAAAAAATTCTTCACGCAAGTCATCGACTCACTTGTTCCACTCGGTACCTGTCGCTCCTTGGGACACTGGAACCGACGTTCCAAAGAACATCGAGGGGCCTCCTGTGACACCCCCTCTCCCCAATACGAAGGGGTTAAGAAACTTTGTTTCCCTGTCACCCCTTGACCCCAGTACATAATAAGACTTTTGGGGGTCTTTTGAGTGATTCAGACGATTTAAATATTGGTCCTCTATAGAATTAGCTGATATATATTTATACCATAGAACACTCTTGAACCTGTAACGTCGATATGATTTTTTATCTTTCACTTGCAACAGGGATGACATAATAGCAGTCCCTCTGCTCTATCTATGTTTTATATATATATATATATATATATATATATATATATATATATATATATATAATGCTATAGTAATACTCTTAGCATATGAAAAGCATAGTTCGTAAAAGTTTCGAAGGAAAACTACTGAGTTCTTCGTATCAGTTCACGACGAATTGAATTTTCCATTTACCACGCCGGAGACAATTCGATCGTGATCGCCCCGGGAGTTTGATTGGTGTGTCTCACGATCCACTTTCGAGTTTACGCTAGAAAAGTGAACGTCGACTTAAAAAAAAAATTTGAAAACACACGAGACAAGAACTTTGAAAAGACGGTGGATTCTTCTTACACGCTTTACTCACCCAGTTAAATTTTCTCGACTTTTCGCTGCCACTTGTCCTTTTGTGCGACATTATTATCCTTACGGTAGTCGTGCCTTAACAGTGGGTCTTACGCGATTGTCCATTAGTCGGCATTACATAAAAAAGAAAGAAAAGGCAGATAAATTCCAATTTGGCCGCAGGATGAATAAATGTCTTTTCTTCTTTTTTTTTTCGTATGTAAGTACAGGTAGGGAGAAAAAAATTAAATTTTTCGTACATACAGAAAAAAAAGGAGTTTGTAGCAGCCAGCTCTGTGCACGTGTACCCACCCGTGTGTGGAGGGACGCCGTGGCGTCGCTTCGAGCGACGCCGCAATTTCTCGTTATTATTGTATCCGTCGGTAGACGAAAATCCGCCAAGGGCGAAGGGGGCAGGGGGGTGAAGGGGGGAATACGTTCGTTTTATAGTCGCACGAGACTAACGAAATTTAATACCACAAGCGCATTCTCGCAATCTCCATGAAAAGCGGAAAATTTTCAAAGTTTTTACGGATTATTATATACGTACTCTAGCTGGGCACAGGCGGCACCCAGTGCTGCCGAGATACCGTGTGTGTTGTAAGTGTCAAGTGAATGCGAAATTGGTAGTTTTCCTGGGATATTACAATTTACCGTTGTCTCATTTATGGTAGATTTTTTTTTAGTGGTACTCTTGTATCAATGACGTAATTTATCATGACGCTTGGGACTATTTACGTATCTCTGACGTAGCTATGTGAAAGTTTACACGGATAGCGACCATTGACAAATGGCACACCTGGTATATGTAATGTGTGCTTGTGTATATATATATGTAATCTTTGAAACGATGAACATTAGCACTGTGGCTTGCAGGATTCACTGAAATAATGTGTCCGAGTAAATGGAGGGGAGACCACTTATGTACTCTATCCTGTATGTGTGTATATATATATATATATGTTGCCTGTGCGAATACAAGACTGTTGGTAATTGCGACTAAGGTAAAAGCCTGGGCAAAACAGCTGTAGAAGTGTATTCGAGGCACTTGATAACGGTTCAGATTGGTAGGAGTGGGTTATCGTGTTACCCATTTTGAGAATTGCATATAGTCGTTGCGAAACGTTAAAATCAATTGATAGCATAATTTATAATCAATTGAATCGATCCGCGGCACGTTATAAGCTATCGACTTGTACGGATTTTATTTTCCATTGAAAATGCCAATTACGTAAAATCGTTGCTCGGCTGTCTTTTATTTTTTTGTTATGAGAAACCGAGCTACATTCTGTTGGCATTGTTCCGGGGAGAAGGGTCTGACCGCATATCCGGTACGCGGACTCTCTCCCTCCCTCCCTCCCTCCCTCCCTCCCTCCCACCCTCCCTCCCACTCTCTCTCGTGCACTTTAAAAGCATTCCAATATTTCGACTGTTTACGAAGATTTACCGAAAAACTATTTTCGAGGCGTAAATGGCTTTGAGGGCTCCGAAATTTATGAAGATTGAGGATCCGCCGATAACCTGGACTTCCGCTTCCGGTGATTCTCGCAAAGTGCCAGGTGATTCACGGGTACATAATAATATTTATGGATGTTATTATCGCTGATTTTGCTACGCGGAAACCATTAGATGGGAATACGTAATAGGATTACAGTCTGCGCAAAAAATGTCCAGCATCCAGTGGCTTTAGGGGGGATGGACGGATCTGGTCGTTGTAAAAGTTTGTTCATTTTTTTTTTTTTTGAGATAATTTGATTACGAATTTTTGAAAGACTATCGGGTCATGGGTCAAGGCTGCTTTGGACGGGTTCGATTTAAACCTTCGTTATCGGTAATTCTATGAACGTAACGAAGAATTCGATTTTTTCAATATCCAATCACCAGCTCGTTCGATCTCGACGGATCGTCGATACTTAATGTATCAGGCAGCTGAAATTTCTCTCGTGTCAATAGAAATCCGATAACGCGTCCGTTTATTGATCTCTTGTTTTCTCCCATACGCAAAACGTGCCAATTGAAAAAAAGTCTCCGATATTATTTCGCTCCAAACGATTATTCAGTCGTGGGCGTGATAAAGCTCGATTCACAATGACGGAATCGTTGATTAAACCCCCTAGGTATATCCCTGTTACTCTCGTCTCTCGTTCACCACGTCCTTTCATTATCTTACGGCGAAAACGAACAACTTCGATACGCCTGACGAAAATCCTCGTTTGCAAAGTCACCGACAAATTTAAGCAGTGTTTAAGGTCTGAGCCCCTTAATCACATTTGAGATTCGAGTTGCTCAGGAGTTACGCGACCCCCTTTGCTAACACACCTAACGGTATTCTATATATGTATATATAGGGCAAAAGCCGGTTTAGCCATTTAACCCTGTTTGAAATTTGGCGAATTGCAATCACCCCTTACACGCGAATTTAACGTTGACTCGGAGCTTTGCTGATTTTTTTTTCGCAATTCAATGCACTCTCGATCTTTACCAAATTTTCGTTTTATTTACACCCGTATTCTCTTTTGTTGCAGGTACGTACTTCACAATGCAATTTTTTCCGAGGATACAGCCGAACCATTTGACTTTCGCTAAAATCGCCCGAAGGGGGTGAGTAAACGATTGATTGATTTGCGTCGAATAATCGTACGCGTTTGTGACGCAATTTTTAAGCCTTGTGATTTTCGCATCGTGCACCCTCGAGAATTGCATTAAGCCTTTTCCTCCCTTTCGTCGAATGAACATAGGAGAAATAATGGGCCACTCGGAACATAATTCCCAGTGTAGGGCGTAGGAGGGGGGGACGAGGGGGTGGTTGGTACGATTGGCGTTTTGCCTTCAAAAGAACGAAGGATCGAGAAGGGGTAGGAGAACGTGGGGGGATGAACACGGTATTTTCACCATTAATATCCACAAGTGGTACTCGGGGTATCTTGAAGGGCTTTTAATCAAATTCCCATTCGAGGGGGGTTGCACCGCAATAAAGTTTGCAGCTGGATAGAGAAACGTCAAGTATCCACGACTACAAACGATCCGGCACCATCAGCCACCCCTCCCCCCGCCGTCGAACGGCTCCCATTAGAAACCGGTGAACGGATCGAAAATGAAATTGCGATATAATCTACTCGCGGGGATTATCTGAAAGAATCTATCGCCCGTTACATAACTCCCGTCACTCTGTACCACTTTATTTGCATGGTTTGGCGAAAAGTTCGACTTACTTATTTTTTTACCGGCTAGCCCCTCTCCCGATCGCTATTGCAATCCAATGCCGAACGTACTCGAGCCAGTTACTTTATTCGCCCATCGACCGTTGTGAACGCGACCATAAATTCGAGCTCTTATAATCCCATTGTAATACCGGCTCGTTACTCGTAAGAATAGCGATGAAACGTACGACCCCATAAAATTGCACTGTTTGTCACGTAACTTTCGGAAGGGTCGTTTAAAAGAAAAAAAAAAGAAATTTCATTCGGTAAATTATCGCGACGGGGTAAACGAGCCACTCTCGTTGCTCTTCAGTTCCCGTTTATGCGTTACGCGTTATCGTAAGCGATCGATGAAATTATAGAGTTATGGGAATCGTTCGTATTTTTTTAAAATGATTTTCCGTATAACGCGTGGCGCCATCTATCCGATGAACTTTGCAACGCACGTTGCATCCGGCTTGCATTCTTAACGACGCGGTCAATTACGGGATAATCGCTCCTACACGAGTGACCCACCCACCCACCACCCTCCCAGGCAAGTGACTCTCGTAAGTCAGCTGCACGAAGGCACGAAGCTCACAGTTTTGCAAGACGGTGGCCGCGCTATTAAATCTATTTGAAAACCGTCAAGGTTTCGCGAGTGGCTCGTGAGCATCGCGAAGGTTAATTGTCGGGAGCTCATTTAGCCACTTGCTACTTTGAGCATGTATAACACGCAAGTAGCGTCTACGGACGTCGTAGACGTCCGGCTCTATGTGCGTCTTCGGGCTGGAAGAAAAATTTTTTTTCATTTTTCCTCTCGCGTCTCAACGACCCCTTACACGATTCTCAGACTCATTCGAAAGCCTTTCGGGCGAGTTTTCACGAGGACGATTTACTATGGACGTTTCGGTAGAATTTTCGGCATATAGATTGGGTCTCGGGTATGACGGATGTCACGTGACAGGCATGGGAAATTTTAACTAGAATTTTGTATACGTACCAATGAAATTGACTGTGAATCGTACCCGAGGCTAGCTCGGTACTTTTTTCGTAAATGGAGAAATTAATCGATTTTTAAAGAACATCCAAACCCCTTTGCCGTATTGCCAATCGGGATAAATTAAAAGAGCGGAGTAACTCGCGTCGTTAAATTTCTTTCCTGCGACTCGAAGACGATGAGAATTTTACGGTGGTCGCTCGGATGAAGGGATTGAGAAAAAATAGCAGTACCAACCCGGCCGACTACGTATACGCAATCTGGTTCACGCGTACGATAAAGTCACGGAGTAACGACGGCTGTAAGATACGATCGTTACTACTTTGTGTATTTTCATTAAAATTTTACTCGGCAAAGTATTTTCAATTTGCAGAACGAATCGATAGTCAACGATATTTAGGAATTTTTTCTACTTTACCATACATTTTTTTGGTTCTACGAAAAGCCTCGGTCACGTTGTTTGCGAAATGTTCAAAAATATCTATATTCATCTCGTCAACCATACATCTTATACTGGGAATAACATATGTATATATATCCACACGAGGATCCAAGTAAATCGTGACAAAAATCTCTCGTCGCGACCTCACTCGACGAAACACTCGTGGGAAAATTTCGAGTGTGCTCCCGTACGTCTACCTCACTTTTAATGCCATCTTTTAGCTTGGACACGAACCCAAATCTCGATGGACTCGACGAAAGAGTCCTCGATCGGTTCGATTATCGACTAATCATTTCTCTTATATTGTTATTTCGCAGTCGTACCAACCTTTCGCGAATATAACGCTCTTGATATCCTATAACGAAACACTGGTCGTATATCTCAATCCTAAGAGGAATCGTTGAGCTTCGATATATGTGTATATGTATATATATATATATAACCGTCGTTACATCCACGCAACCCATTAATTCCAAGTCAATAGTGATCCTCTGGTGTTTACCCAGCTCGTTGCACCAATGGATGCACCATTGTCCAAGTAGAGTGCTTATGGCCGGCGCGAGGTATAGCTGCGCCAAACAGATAATACGCAATGCTGTGAACTGTTACTCGTACCATTATTTCGTATTTTATCTGTCTGCTTGACCGGCTATGAGAATATATGTGTACGGTTGAGGCTATCTTTATTTTCTTTTTTTTTTTCTTTCCTCTTCTTCCTTTATCATCTTCTCGCTCTAACGCTTTGCACTGGCTGCCATCGAAATGCGCGATCTTGCGTATCGGAGACTGCGATGTGTATCGATACTGGGTGAAAACTTGATTTTGCATACGTTGCTTTTGCCGTATGCGGCCGTGTGGGTCGAACCGGAAGTTGGTGTTTTTTTTAATTCACGGTTGTTCGTTCTGTTGGTTATTTTGGGGAAAAATTTTGTATACGTGACACTTCGTCAGATTCGAGGTTGAAGCGGGGAGGGTGGTTTTTTTTAAGTATTTTTATACCGGTCGTGAATTAGTTTTGTTTATTTTAAGGGTTCATCAGGATTTCAGCTAGGATTAAAAACGTCGTAAGACGAGGAGTCGTTTAATCTACATAAATTGCATTTCATCTGGATACACATTCGGGATGTTTGCACAGCGCTTGGCTGAATTCATCTCCCATCTATCCCTTCAACTCTGCTTTTTTGAAGATAACGAGCAACGATTGAGATCTGGAGGACGAAAGCGGCGCCGATACGTGCGACTTGAGTGAAAATCTGTTTTGTACCATTAAAACTGCATGGCCATGAAGTTTCTGCGTGCTTTCGTCCTTATCTTTTTTTTTTTTTGGCAAAAAATTCGGAATTTCTAACATCCATCACGAATCTTTTCGGGAACCTCGAAGGTGACAAAGAAATCGAATTTTATTGGTCTGTTGAAAAATTACGTTTTTTCAACGTCCTTCGCTGGACCAGCCACTCGATGCACTTTTTATAGGAAAAATGATAGGGATGTCCTCGCATGCAGTTTTCATTGTGATAATGGACAATGCAAAAATTTAGCACGGTATTATTTTAGCGAGCGATAACAATAAAGGCAATCAGGCGCGATTTTCACTAGAAATTCTTCAACCGACCCAGATTCCTGGAGACGCCAGCCAATACTCCCTACGTTATCATCCCTTATTCCGGGTATTTTAGTCTCCCGGGACGATCCCGACCGCAAGTTATTGCGGTAGCCCGGTAGTCCTTTATTTGTTCACTGAGAGTATCAAGCTGGACACGTGACGGTATACATATATAGTACGTGTATAGCGACTAAGCGAACTATGGCAACTTTGTGAAAGGCTGCGCGAAACTGATACTTTTCAGAGCTGAAAAATGTTCGCGCAGTGCGATATTTCGCCTCTTGATTCGCCCGTCTGCGTCTTCGACTCGTCGACGACTTCCGGCCGATGGGGGTAATCGCGCGATGCATCACGCGATCGCTTGGTAAAATATGACATATGGGAATTGCAACGTGGGCGTAAGAAAAGGCAGAAATAACTCTAACGAGTCGAGCTTACATATGCGACTGACTCCGGTACACGTTATCGATGGGACACAGCATGCGATGCCAAGACGCGTTCGCGTTAGCGCATCTGCGACTACGCGAACCTCGTGCAAGTACTAATTAATGTGGTGGGTTTAAGGCGGTTCCGGTTTGTCAATAGAAAATTCAGTGGAATCGCTTGCTTGGATAGAAGGCTTAATGTTTCTTTTTTTCTTATCTTATACGAATATCTGGATGTACTTACGTAACGCTGATAAGACTCTTGGGGAGAAAAGGGTTACCATAAAAAGTTTCGATGAGTTTACGACGAGTCGAGTGTTGGATGCTGCGGTTTGGTCCAGACGGAGATTTTTTAAGTTTTTTTTTCCCTGTATTACGGAATTCACTGGATTTCAAATAATCTCTACCTTAAACGGTGATCGTTGCGCGACCAGCGCGAGGACGTTGCACTTGGCTCAGAAATGTCGTTCGTAGGAGTTGACGTGAAACGGAGAGTAAAAGGAGCGAGAGGGAGATGAAAAAAAAAAGGAAGAAAATTGTGTAGAAGATGAAACCTTCGGACGCGTAAACTGCAGCTTGAAATAATACGTTGCTCCAGTGGTTTTTAGTGCTCGACAAATATTGTCTCACGTCTCCTTATTATTGATTCGGACGGTTTCTTCCCGTGTCTTCTTGGTTCGCTTCCATGCGGTCTCTCGTCTGATGACGTGTATCCGGAAACGGTAAATAGCATCTGCAGCATGCGAGTATAAGATAAAAGAGCGAGAAAAGAAAAACACGCGTGGAATACCTGAGAAAAATAATGGACGTGGCTCGAATGGACGAGTATTTCTATCACCTGGGTACTACTACCCTTAAGGACGAGGGATGCGCAGCATCCCCATCATCTTGGAAGACATGAGGCATCTTCGTTTTTTTTTTCCTTTTTTTTCTTTTTCCTCGTACAGTACGAAATGGCCCTCGGCCCTTCCGTAACGAGATCCCGAAGGCTCTTGGGATAACGAGCGTCGGCGCAGCATCCGATGCATCTCTTTGCTACTCCACCCCTCCTTCTGCTCTAGTCGCTTCTTCGGCTTCAATCAAATCGGAAGCACTCGATTGCTCGTAGAGATTCATGAAACTGCGCGAACACGTGACTTCAAAGATCTTTACGTGCACTAGGGATGCATCGATGTTGAGATAATTATTATTTAGATATTTCGGATGCATCTTGCACCCGACACTGACTGTACCCATAATTAGTATACTCTGGTACTTTACACACGTTATCCATACGCGACTTCGGATTTTCTCAATTAATATCTTTAAGGGATAAAAAAGGGTTGTATACACAGTGTCAATGTAATTTACCGAATCGTTATCAATAGCTTTAATTCTTTACGCGTAGCAAGGCTTGACTTTCCGAAGAAATCAATTTCACGTCCAGCAGCCAAATACACGCGTACGAATCCGGCGCTGGTCCAGGGACCTTAAGTGGCGCCTGGGATGATCTCCCAGAGTGGCTGCAAACGACGACGTGCATCTGCCAGCACTTTGGATTACGAAGCAAGGCTTTTGATCCCCCCCGAAAATTAGTCACGGTCGCCTCTTAAGAATGCGTCCTTGCAGAGCGATGGTTGGACGGAAGCCACCGTGGATTCGATCGGGCGCGTCCACAACGGAGCGATTATCTTCGTTCGACGACTGGTCCATGCCAGGCCCCATTTTATACCCGGTTTAAATTTTTTAACCGATGACGCAACAGTTAATCGGATCGACGAGTCGCAGCATCCGGTTAACGATTTTCGCGCGACGTCGACGACCCGACGCATTCTGCTCTTGATAAAATTTACGACGTCGACGTCGGCACTTCATCCCACAATGTCAGTTAGGCTCTCCCGACGTTGCCCACGTTGCAACTAGCCCTGATTATCCCTAGATTATCGCACAAGAGGATTTGATGCCGTAATGGGTCGGCAATGAATCCATTGGCAGCATCAACGAACCTAATGTGTCCTGTCATTCACGGGCAATCGGACGACGCGACTGGCGTCGCTTTACGCGTCCAATGTTTTTAGCTCACCCCATAGAACGCGTCGTCTTTATCCCATCAAAGCTCGTGATCGTTAATATCACGAGGATCTGGAACGTGATCGTGGACGATCCTCTCGTCGTAAGATCAGTCGTCTATATATATATATATAGCGGGTATTTTTCTAGAGAATGAAATTGGAATTAATAGACCATCCAACCGTATCGGATGCTGCTGCTATTCCCTATATACGCGAGTCACATTGGTCCAAGCAGCGCGTATCCACTCCGAGGACACCTGAGGTCCATTGGCGTCGAATCCTCGGAGAATTTATACCGGCGAGAAGAGATCTCTGATCGTGTGCCATCTATATACGAATGGACCGAACAGCCATTGGGTACACAAAGTACGTGTCCAAAAACGAGAGGTCGGGTTATCTCGCTGTAAACCGAATCTTTCCGAAGGTGAACATTTTGGAAAAAAATATTACGGGGTGTTACAAAACGCCAGGAACTTTCTTCACGATTTTACCTCGTTCGCCATTTTTTACCGTGCATTATCTCGCGCGTTTGAAAAATTCGTTAGTGCAGCTTCGACCGCTCGAATGCACTTACCGGAACGGCTACCTAGATGACTTCACGAAATGATCTTGGATATTTATTTTTGACTTATTTTTCTAAAAATTTCATATCTCCCGATGCATCGACGTATGCAAGCGCGACACCCTGTACACGTACATACGCGGACTCTGTGCACTCGATGCAGACTGACCCCCCATGCGTTTATTTCACGTGAAACTGACGTTCGGGTGCTTATCACCTGGTTACGTAACAGCCTGAACGACTCGAAGGTCACGACCCTCCTTCGTCCCTTTGGTGCCCTTTTTCTTTTTTTTCACCCCCTATACCCACACTTTTCCTTGAACCTTAGGACTCATGCGGCATTATAACGTCCCACCCTATTTCTACGTTCACCCCCCCCTACCCACCCCCTCCCAACGTAATGTATGTGCTGTCAGGCACATCGTTATATTGCGAAGGGTTATCACGCCTAAGAAGTTCGCGGCATTCTCGCAACCCTCTCCCTTCGTCCACCCTTACAACCCCCTTTCCCCTTCCTCTACATACCCAATTCGACTTTACCCGAATGGCCTTGAAAATATTTCTGATTATGTACGTCACTCCTGTAGTGTGTATTACGTATGTTCGTATATAGATATACATACCAAAGGTCTCGTAGCTTTCTTAAATATCAACCCCCTGAAACTTGTACAGCTCAATTTTATTACAGGGTGAGTTTTTATTACAGTGGCTTTTAGAGGATTTCCCATGCCTGTGTAACTGCTGCTGGACCAATGGTGGCTGTATACCATGTGTGAACGTATAGAAAAGATACACGTGGTCGTGTTACGATTAACGTGTTATTTCTCCTATAACAAAAGTCCGCCCGGTATAAAAGGGGGTGAAGATTGGGAAGGCGAGGAACCGCTCAGAAATTATCGCCCACCCTTTAATCGTCGCTCGTACAGGGCCGTTCCCGTATTTTCTCTAAATGGTCATATTATCTGAAACCCTTCTTTTACCATGGATTACACTTAATAGAGTTCTTAACGGGGGGATAGTCCTTAAATTCCAGTCTTTCGAGCCGACATAAAAGGTCTCGTGCCTAATATACTCTTTTCACCGGGTATATCTTTTTCTCTTTATATATACACATGTATACCTTATATACCTACCTTACGGATACGCTACTTCGATAGGTAATCGCTCCTGACCAATCCCAAACGACCTATAAAGGGTCGAGCACACCTTATACCCAGAGTCGATCTTGTTATTTTTTTTTTCATCTATTTTTCTTTTTCTCTCGAAATTTCGAAAGCAGTGCTTAAGCATCCACCAGGTATAACCGTTTTTAAAAATCCGGTGTATCCCACGTTCAACCTCATCCTATTCTCAGACTCCCTTCGCTTCGCTACACGACCAAGGGTTGTTTGTCGGCGATAAACATAAGACCTTTTCTCACCACGAGATTGCCTGACGTTTACGATATCTTCGACGTGGACCACTTTGATTCAAGATGTAATTAGGATTCGATAATTGCTCGATTAACTTTTTCTCTTCCCAGGCACGTCGAGCGTAACGCACAGGGTTAGGTTCGTCATAACGTAAACGTAAGTCAATGCATCTCGTATCCAATAGATTTTACTCGTATCCGTACGAAGGGATCTTTATCCGTACCCGTGAGGCTGCACGAATTTTATATTTTATCCCTGGTCGACTTTATTCTCGTAAGACACTCGTCCGAGTCAAACCCGGATGCTGCGCGGAATCTGCCGTTTTTATTTTTTATTCTTTCCTCTCTTTCTCTCTCCCTCGTCAGTGCCTCTGGCGTCGCTTTTCTTTTTATCGCCTCTCTTAATTATACCGGGCCCACTAATGTCTACGGGTCACCGATTTCAACCTGAGGCGCGAGAAACCGTGATTTACGATCGAAGATCGTATTTATAGATCACTAATGTCGCCGTTAATCCTCGGTTCGAACAAATTTCATGTCCTACCTATCCCGGCCCCCCCTTTACCACCCCCTGACGATCCTTCTCGGGAACGACGCGAAAAATCACTTAGCCGAAGATGTTATCGACATTGGGTGGGGTAAGGTCGACCTCACCTCCTCTCTCTCTCTCTCTCTCTCTCTCTCTCTCTCTCTCTCTCTCTCTCTCTCTCCCCCCTCCCTCTCTGTTTGCTCCTCTCCACGTCTCCCACACTCTCGTCTATGAATACTCGCGCTTTCAGCGTGACTTCACATAATAGAAATCCGATTCAGGTAAAGCGAACGAGATCTTTCGCGTTTCTCGGATATAAGTCTTGCCACTCGAGACGAAGTCGATATTGCACGTGCCGCTGCGGAGTTCGGCCGAGTCTTCCTACCGCGGACAAGTATAGAAATAGGAACGAAAGGCGCTCGTGCATGAAATCTTCCATATTGTCGAGAAAGCGATATGAGGCGTTTGCAATGACATTTCGAAGCTACATACGTACTCATACTAATACTGTCTCGTACCCTGATCTCATCGAAAGTGCAAATCAAAAATTAACACTGTCGACAGAATATAATTTTCTTAAATGTACACGGTAGATTTGATTGCCAACAATTTTCATACCCAAAAGACCCAATCCTGTGAAACGATGCGGTCTGGTATGAATTTTTGGTAAAAATTGATTAATTTCTACAAATCGATCTTCGGGTATCAAAGTGCCATTTTTCAGAATCATCTCGATCCTGTCTCCGAGTATCTTTTTGAATTTCAATTTTGGACCTGTTCCCGGCTAGGAACGCCAGTCGAGATGAAATTGCGATTTTACCTAGTTAAGCAAAAAAAAATCCCATCTCGGATGTCCATAGGACGTCTACGATACTCGTTCACGCGATATGCAGTTCCTCGCTATTCCTATCCCCGTTTCCCTCCTGCAGTTTTGATCCTGGAGGCGCCTGATGAGCGACCATCGGGCAGAGCGAGAGAGACAGCTCGCGCAGTTTCGCCAAGGAGAGCGACAAAGACGCCGAATGAATTACGAGCCGAAGCGGATCCGAGGTCGGACGTGGTTTTACACGGTTAGCTCGATGTTCCCTGACCGGGATGTTCGCAGAATGACACCCCTGCTGGCATGTGGCGAACAAATGAGATTTTAAACAAAGGCACCCGCGTAACCCTTTCCCGCCCTGGGCTCTGCTCCTATGTGGAGCAAAGGGAGTTTTCAGAGTGGAACAATTTAATTAACCCGGGTCACTCTCTGTCGCGACAGCTTGGATTAAGTTCGTGGAGATTCTTCGTAGCTGGGGAAGGTGGTGTTGGGGGGGGGGGGGCGGACAGCATCTACGAACGAATCGATGACGTCAGGCCCTACGCGTCAATTATTATTATTGAGCCGACCGTTTACTAAGAACACTGTAGGGTGGCTCGATGAAAACACTGCAAGGAGGGTTGTTTTCAATGCACGATCATAACGAGCGCTTGATTGGATCGTAATTCGCAATCGGATAAGCAGCCGTTGCTGCGATGCTGCTGGTCCCTGACGGTAGTCTTGGGTACCTATTGGCGCGTCTCTATGTGACGCGCTTTGCCGGGTCAGGCCGTCCCTGTCGGCTGTCGACGTAGCTGCGACTTTATTCCGTGCGCGTTCCCAGTCGGCTGCGGCAACTTCATTTGGTTGCATAATCAAACGAATTAGATTCCAAGCAGTCGGTCGCTTTACGGCGTTTAGGCTTAGCTTTTAGTTTGTTTGGGAAGGAATGGGTTAAGATATATATATATAACGTTTCGGTTTACCTCGTTAGATGGGAATTGGTGGGGTCGGCAGGGAATGGAACCAACATGGGTCCTGCTCTCTCTCTAAATTAGGCGTCAATGTTCTTCGGGAAAACTACCCTTGGAGCTAAACCGCGTAGCAGGTCGCTATAGTCGTAATCCGATACGTGTCGCAGGGTCCCTGCCTACGGGGATGCTTATGGGAACTCGCCCATACCACCCTGTCCGTGGTACGGGGCACCCCCCCTAGGCAAACCGGCCCTGTGTGTTCATAGGGGTGCGCGTGCACGCCCTTATTCAAATGAACCAGGTATCTGTATGTTTGTATATATATATATACATATCCAACCATGGCTACCAACTCATGTTATACAAGCCTGTTATTCGGTATTCTCTTTATTGGAAGTTTCCATCCTGCGTCACGTTCTATGGTGCGCACGGATGTATGAACAACCCCTATTCTGTGTACAGGGGGTGGTTCGGCTCAAACGTGTCAATTGAAGTTGACCGGTGTATCTCATTTATGCAGTCGTATAGCCAATTCGATTGGTAGCTCTTTGAATTGGAATGCGTAATGCTGCGTTGGTGGGTTTTTTTTTACATGCTGTCCGAATGGAGCTTGCCGGTCTAATCTCTATTGTCTTTTTTCCTTACACCTGCCAATGTGTTCACGCAGCTTCGAACTCGCGACGATTTAACGAATCATCCTTCCTGCATTTATCTTCTCGCATTCCTGCGCTATTCGAACTCGTTGCAGTCGCGCTTCGACCGTCGAGTTACTTAACGAAGTGCACTCTGAGGCTTCGAGCCGGATCTGCCGACGCCGAGCGAAGTTTCCCACTGGTCTAACTAACCACTGACTCTACCTAGCGCGCTGTAGTGTATAATGAGATTTGGTCTATGTCGAATGCACATTTATGTCATTCCTGACGCATTTCTTTTTTGGTTCTTGTTCTTGAGTCAAGCTAACAAACTTTTCTTGGACTAATATTCTTTTAGTTATTTAATATTGTCTTTTTCGATAGAAATTGTTTTTATTCGTTTTTTGTTTACTTCGTATGGCGTCTTTCTGGATTTCTTAGTGATTTATGTCGTTTCTTTTTTTTTCAATTTGCAAAATTTCATATATGCACTTGGAATTTCTGTAAATTATGGTACAGTAACTTTATGCATATGTTGCTCTCGGTCTAACTTATATTTGTGGTTGTCGTATCAATTGCTATACCTGCGGTGCATAACTGCACTCGGCTTTGCCGTGCAGTTCTCTTTAATGGCAATTTAATTATCGATAGGGAAACCCTGCTTTTGGGGTTTCGATCCTCGATACGAATTGCAGGTTCGATTAACAATTTCGGACCGATTGAACTGTGCGATTTGATTCGTCGAAATGCGAATTTGAAATTTGAGCCATTTACAATTAACGAATATTCGCGCTGCGATATGAAAAATGCGATATGTGAAAATGTACGCGAAATGAATGTATTTCATTTTTATTCAAATTTTTACCATCGTAACGTCCTATTTCGCGGCGATTGTTTTCCAGACAATAGTTACTCTTTCGTCGAATCCCGGATTCGATTTACAGTCGCGGATTTCATAAGCCGGGGACTTATCCGGGATTAAAATATTGAATGGCCGAGTCAGCTTAATTCAATACGAATGCTGCGTGCTGATAAAATTTATTTCTTTTCATTTCTTCGATCATTTTCAAAATTACGTTACTTCCTCAACGATCTGTGTTAAAAATACTATAGCTGCTTCTAAGTTTCAATGATTCCTATGTCGGCTCACATGTTCACCACTTTCCCACGTGTATATCTATACTGCACCACGTCCCTCCAAAGCCATTCTAAACAGCTTGTAATCATTATGCCAGCAGATTCCACCATTCATGCCTGATAACAATCAGACTGTCTGTCGAATCGTAAAGTTCAAAGGGGGTATCAACGTTGAATGGAGATTCGTGATTATTAAATGGGCGTGGTCGTCCGGGGAAAGTAGATAATAATATACATATGTGGTATCGAGTATGTGGGTTCACATATGTACGTATTCAGGTTGATACAAAAAAAAAAAGAAAATAAATTACGATCTCAATATACAAAAGGGAAGTTCATCGTGTGAAAATCATTTCAACGGTAAATCACCCTGGCTCTGACGTCATTGTTCGTTGTCTTTTTTTCCTCTCTTTTTTTTTTCTCTTTCCCAAATGGTAACGCGATCCACGCTCTTGCCGGGGGTCTGTCCTTTGCCGGGTTTCACGTTTTGGCGACCCTTGACATCGCGCCAGTTCATTGAATCGCGAACTGATCGTCCACGCGGAATGTCCGCCGTTCTTGAAAAATTATCCCTGACTTTATGAGGAATGAGAAGGAAAAAAAAATAAAATTTTTTGTTTCATCCCCGAAATCAAATAAATTAACAACTTTTTCTTCAGTCGTATATTTCTCTTGAATCTCTCTTTTTTGTCTCATCTCGAACACCTCTTATAACCCAGTCACGATAACACGTGATCTCGTTTAATCACGGACTCTCAGCATACCTACCCCTGTCGACACTTCTGGACCGAGTTATTACAGCTTCCCTCCCGTCACGATTCCGACGAATCAAACCGCAAAGGATCTTCATTAATTTCTAATTGTGCTACGTTCGTATGATTAAGGAGTTGGCCCACTTAGTCTCTATATTCGGGTATAGTGGGGAGGGTTGCAGGGGGGGGGGGTCTTCCGGGCATCGACAGTGACGTGCAAATTTACCCCTCCCCCCTCCCTCACTTCCTTTCACTCCCCTCACTTGCTTTTATCAACGGATGATTAATAATATAGCTTGCTCTTAATAGATGAAGAAGAATTTTGTCTGTTTGAAATGTTGTAGTGGCCTGTACCGAGAGTGATAGCCTCAAAATTTCATTAGAGGGGGAAGTTCGATGATTGAATAGATAAAGGATTCTTTGTTTGGTCGTAATACAGTGCATATTTTGAAAGAAATTATTTAATTCAAGTCAATGTGCAATTTTTTAATTCACATCCATTAATCGTTGTAGAGAGAAAAAAAGGATTGGCGATATTATTTTGTTCGATATTATTTTATGCAATACGATTTAATTACAATTAGTAATCGTCTACGTAAGCTAATTATTTTTTTTTATAGTAATTTCTCTCGCCGATCTGTCATAATCACACGATTACTTGAATTAACAGAAATTGATTTATCACGTCCAATCCGAAGTTATCCAATGGGGAACGGGCACTGTACCATATTGAATTCTCTTGTAAATAGGTGAAGTTTGAAAATCGGTAATTGGCTTGTGATAAAGTATGCCAATTGGATTTTCAGTATTTCCGTCATTCCGCATCCGCTGAAACGTCTTGCCAAGGACTTTGCTTTAGTCATGGTCTCAGGATCAATAAAAGTTTCAGGAAATTGGAGCGTCTATTCTTAGTCGCTACTTTATCGATTCCCGTTCGTCGATTGGATCGACGAGCTACTCTCATTTGTCATCAATACATCGAGTTCAAATTAATACGAATAGAATGTTCGATTATCGAGTACTGGCTAAGTGTGATTAAATTGAACCGTAAGTGTTACCCAGTACGTTTATCGATCCTCGAAATTACACATTAGATAACATGTCGATTCGCGATAATCGCGATTCAAATAAATCAATCAGCGACTCTAAATCACATTGTTATATGCTAATTAGACAATTAATGACAGTGGTACACTTGATTACAAAATCATCGGATCAACCGATCGTCGATCTACAAGATGAATTATATCAAAGATAAATTGTTGACCAGGGAAATAATATGAAGAAAAAATTAATTTTTCTCCCTACTACGCAAAGGCGTTCAACGTTTTGCTCACCTGTCGAATTACCTGATACCTGCTACGGGTTTAAGAAAACCGCCAACTTCCTGCTTCCGGTTTCAATGACAGTCTGCGCATCCGACGTATCCTGCACGAGACGTGAGACGCAAATACACGTAGATTCCAGTAGAATACACAGAATGTGGTATACCGACGTTCAATTTTTCTTCCAAAGGAATGCGACGCCCGGCGTCGTTCTCTTGCAGACGTCCACGTGCCGAGGTGACGCATACGAAAAAATCACTGCTAAAATCCCTACCCCCTTCGCCGATCTTCAAGATCTTATTTCTTTCTACCGTAACCGATCATCCCCTTGACGCGTCAAGTGATGGGAATAGAAATTCCAATTTTTTTTTTCGTTTTTAAGGATTTCCATAAAAGTGACCTATTTTGATTTTTTCGATCGTGTAGAGTGAATTGTTTTACTTTCAATGTCCCCTTACGGGGTGCAATTATTTGTAATGCTCATCGAAGTTCGTTTTCCCTGTTTCACTTTACAATTGGCAACGAGCCTGAATTGATAGTGCAGTTAAAACGTGATGAGTGGAACTTTATTGTTGATGTGTAAAAGCCAATGCGTGGTCTATGCCCAATGCACTATACACATATATGCTACCGCATATACTCTGTCGGATGATTCGATTCGTTCGTTATGGTTCATTGGATTCAATTCCAGTTTGAATATGGGTGTACGGTCGTAACAAGGCGCCGTATAAAATAGGAGGAGCAGGGGGGGTGGCTGGGTTTCATAATGTCTCGGCGGCACTGAATTATACGGCTGGTACTTTTGAGGGGCGCGTGGGGACGAATATATTTCCCTTAATTAAAGCACCGCGAGCGAAGCCGAAATTTTCTAATGCACGACTCGCACAATCGGAGCAGAGTGGATGGGGGAGTAGGGGGGGATCGAAGGGAGGAGGGAGGCATATATCGATTAATTTTCTACTCGACGTATGATGTCGCGATAGCATCGACGATCCTTTATGCAATAATAAAATTTTCAAAGTGGACTGTACTCTTAGGTTACACGAATAGTCATCGATATCGATATATCAATTTATTAACGGTTCGATTTGATTATTTATTTCTTATCGATCGCATCGTTGCCCAACAATTTTTCTTCACTTTTGCTTATTACCTCAAAACATATTTTTTTTTTTTACGGCCAGACTAATATATTCCATCGTATACAAACGCTGACACACCCTGGTACTCTGAAACAACCCTTCCTTCCACCCCTCACCCTTCCAATCTCACAGTCTATTCTCAGAGCACATATGCACTCGCGTGTGTATACTCTGCTCCTGATATTCACTACATTGTACGCAGAACTTAGTATATATATATATGGATACGTATGTACACATGCGTTACACACGAAAGTGGAATGCAAGAACTACTTTGTACAGCATCCGCTGTTCGCGATAGCAGATCTAAAACTGGAACCAGAACGGTCACGTAAAAGCTACGAAACACGATAGATTAATCACCCAAGATTACGATCTATTCATTCCCCGACACCTGCAAGAAGGACGAGCACGTAGCTTTGGTCAGCAGGTCGAGCATTAAAATCGCTGATCCAATCGATTTTTCGTATATTCCAAAGCACGCAGACACTACCGATCTTACCGATCAGCCTCGGAAACCCCTTGAGTTTTCGTTACGCCGCGTTTTAAACGAAAGGCCGATTCGAGGCGGTAGCTTCTTTGCGTATTGGCGATCTGACTTAATTTCTTTTTTTACTATTTTTTTTCTACCGTTGTTAATACCCTCACAAAACTTTTACCTACTGCTCGCTACAGTCAAGGCTCGTTCTCAATTGCGCTTCCCGTATAGCAACCGCTTCTTTATAGTGCCGCCTGATTATAGGCTCCTTTCAAGGCGTTTATCTTCCTGCGCCGATGTCCTACTGTGCCGGTTACACCTACCGTGGATATTTCTTGTATCTCGCGATTAATCCGTGGATAAAACAATAGAGTCTGACATTTAGAGAGCACGCAGATCGTAAGACAATTTAATTATGACGTTTTTTGTCAAATATAAAATTATTATAATTTATGCCTTTTTTTTTATTATGCCCTTATAAGGTCGGGTCGTGATTGACTTGAATATGGAATTTCAGGTAAGCTACGAATTTAGTGGTTGCGCAACGTAAGGGGGATGGGTAATGGTATGTGGTTGGGCGGGGGAGGGGGATGGTACAGGCAACTATTGAACTTTACCTTTAATTATGATTTCCCACCGACTGTACCATTGGGGCGCCTTAAACGATTTCCCACCTAACGTATTTCCTAGCATTGCTATGACGTATCCGAAACTGCAATTTCAAACTTGAAATGCATAATTGAAAGACTTTTGAACCGTCGAAATCGCTTTTCGCAATTATGCCAAACTGGCTGGGCGGTGTGGGACTGGGAGTTGCTCGCGAGATTTAGGCTTCTCGCTATGAGACGGGTGCCCGAGCATGGTGTGATAAAATTATACGGTACGGCTACGATCTTCCTGTAATAGTATGTTATTATGTTAAAATTATTGTTATAAACCGTCCATTAGACGGCTAATCTGATCGAACGTCTTTTGATACGGTATATGCTATCCTATTGAGAAAACTATTATACACCGAGGATTGGATGGAGTCGTCTATCCGAGCAATTTTCACGCGGCGTTATAATGGTTCCAAAAAAAAATCGAAAAAGATGTTTGTCACTTTGTCAAAATTTTGGGAAAAAATATAGATGCTCGTAACTAACAGGGGATTGAAGTATCTGTCAGTCTGCACCAAGGTGTCCTTGCTACGTAAAAACTTGACAAGTCCCATTGAGGCCCATTTTTACGGGGAATAAGCCACAAATTGACTGTTGACCGATGGGGTCCCGTGGTAAAGTGGAGACGCCGCTTGGCCTTTGGAATTGGGACTTATTTACGGTCGTTTGCGGGACGTTCTACAAGGCCCACCAGAAAGTTAGCAGAGCCTGGGTAGTCCCCTTTAGGGTCACTATGGGTGGCCAATTTCCCCCGGGGCCTTGTGAGGGAAGGCTGACTGGCCCTGTCCTTTTCTCATCCCTGACGGGCGTCAATCCTCAACCTGGACCAGGTTAAGGGTACCAGGGACCCCAGGTAAGCGTCATCAGATATACGTAGAACCCTCCAGCCACCCTTTGGACCCCTTTTCTGTCTTGTCTACGTAGACACTGTTGCTCTCCGGGACAATATGGACCAGGGAGGAGACATCGGTTGTCTCTCGTCTCATCTTTCGGAACGGCTGCAGGAAACCGGATGACAGGAGATAGTATACCCCGACTCCTCGCGCTTTAATGGCAGCAAGATGGCTGCCACTGTCTATAGGTATATAATACACGTGTTTCAGCTGTATATTCCTGAGTATATACCTGTCTTAAATACATATATAGCCCTTTGAGAATTATGCGCAAGAAGATTCCATGCGATATGGTCCATTGCGAAGAATCTCTCCCCCGGTGGCTGACTGTACCCTACGCATGCGTTTCTCTCGCGAGATTGAAAGATTCTACCGAAATTTATTTCAACTGCGAGGAAGATGCTGGAGACACTTTACAAGCCTCTGGACGGTCGGTTATCCGGTTCCCTTGTGGGAAAATGAAGAGAAAAAAAAAGGAGGAAGAAAAAAACCGTTTAAAACTTTTACGTTCGGTTAAGACGCTCGTGTTATTATCGGAGATCGTTAAAGTAAACTTGAGACTCATTTTTTATTGTGGTTTCGACTTTTACTGACGTATACATATATATAGGACGGTACGAGTCGATTTTTCTTTTTTCGGGGTACACTGGAAACAATTGGGATAACCCATAACGCGAAGCGAGGTCAGGCTTTGGGAGTGTCGTTAAAATTTTTTGAGAAATTTATCGCTGCTAATTTTTGAAAAAAAAACTGTTCGCAATCAACGCTTTTGCTCGTTAGCAAAATTCCGTTGATATTTATTGCAAATTGGCTAAAAGTACATGTGTATCCTACGGTACATCCGATCTCTGTACGTACGTCGTGGGTTCGCGGCTTTACGAGTGTCGCTCTCGTTAAATTCAAAGGACTACGCGATATCCATATTCGCACGGGAGTGAATAGCATCGCGATTCGTATGAAAAAAAAAAGTAAAAAAAAAATATAAATGGCCACTCGATCCGTAGCAAAGAGCAACTACTAATGACACGTCAAACGGTAACGTTACCATGGAAAAATATGTATTACCCAACCTAACCATCGACAAGAACTTTTACGATACGCCTAACCCTTCTCGCTTGTAGCGATAGCCTATACATGTATATATACCTATTCGAATCGTAACCGCAATCATTACTCAAGCAGACAGTCCTAAAACCACCTTTATCGTAACTGCGTCGTTGTTCTACGATTACCCACCGACCTGGCGTTTGCGCTGGTTTACGCCTATTTTCACGAAATTACCCAACCGAGGGAAATAACACTAACCGTAACGTTAGCACGAAATTCCCACGTTACATTTTACCTATCGACGTAAGTAATGCGAATAAATTTTTTAGTCTACGGGTGTTTGCGAAATTTCACTTTCTTTTTTTTTTAACGTTAACCAAAACCACCTGCTTTCTATACTGCGTGTATGTGCGTACGAGTGAAAAATTTTATACAGCCAAAGGTGGTGACTGTATACCTAAATTCGATTCCACGCATGTGAACTGCAATCTTGAATACACAGGGGTTGTTCACACAGGTTCGTATTTACCTAGTGCGTTCACACTGACGTTACAGTGAAAGACTCGAGACTTTGGCCTGTGCACTTCGTGACGGTACTGGATGCTGTTGTTTGCTGTAATAAAGGTTTAGTGTCAACGTGGATGTAGATATATGACTGTACGATAAACAATGTCTTTCTGCCTGTTGTCTTCTTTGCTCTTTGTGACAGCTCTGTAACCCTGTCTCTCTTTCTCTTTTTATTTTTCCTTTACTCTTCTCGTGCTGTCTCCTTTCCTCTGCCTCCGTCGCTCGTCCTATCCTCGTCGCGTGCAGCGAACAGTAACCTGGGATACACCGGGTGTACCTAGTCTCACGAGTAAATTTAATCACTTTTAATATTTTTTTTAACCAAAAATCTTGTTATCTTTTTATACGCGTTCTGAAATATCGTAAATTAGCACGCCTGTGCTCGGTCTCGTATGTGGGTCTTATCACGGTGACGGATTCAGCCGGGTAATCGATCCTGCGCGATCCCAAGTGTCATCTGATAAGCCTCAATTAATGCGTTCGTAAAGACACAACGTGACTACCTGGCGAACTTTAATGAGTCCGTGTTATACCGGGTGATTCAGAAATTAAATTTCACGCTGTCGATCCTAGTCCGAGAGCCGTGATGGTTTCGGACTAGTTTCTCGTGCTGGTTGTCAGCTGTCTGTTTAATCTCTATGGTAATTAAAATTGATTGGATATAGTGACGTCAGAAAACGGCTACTTGAATTTCCAACTGTATACCGTATACGTGATATTATTAACCTTACTTTGTTAGTCGCCGTCAGGCGCGTCCAGGTTCTCGTGTGACGCTCGTCAGAGAGGGTGACGATGCTGCCCCGATTTCTGGGTGTCAAGTTCCTTTCGAAATTAGGTCAAATTAAAGTAGTCGCATGGCGTCGTCGCTTACTCCCCTCTGGAATATACATATGTATTACGGAAAGCCTCAGGAAATCCGCTTGTGACTAAGCAGCCAAGAAGGTAATACAGACGCATGGTTTTATACTGTATATATACATATATACAGTAAGTGAGTTATTTTCGCGGTGGGTACTTTGAAACTCGACGGCCATAAATCTCCGTAGGACGCGTTGAATTGCGTCGGATGAAAATAGTATGGGGATCGACGTGACGTCATAGTAGTGCTCGAGTCCTTCCGATAATGGATATATTTATTATGGCTTTATAGAGGGGATGAATATTTACGTGACGTCGAATTTACGTGATATCGTTACTGTATCGTTTAAGAAATTTCCTTATCTCTGTAACTTGTTCGGTCATTTTTTTTTATCTCGAAAAATCAAGAGTCAAAATTATTCAACATGCTGTGCATCATCCATCGTTCGGACGCGTATTCAATGAGATTTCCCTGTATGGAATAGCATATGTATAGATATATACATGAAATTAGCGCTTTTAATCTTTTTTATGGTTATCCGTGACCAGTGTGCGAATTGTAGGTAAAATTTTGGTTGGGGATATCTGATCGATTTTTTTTTTTCGAAATCCTCATATCGTAATTCTGGATCTGAGAGCTGACGTTTTTCACGTGATTTTTTTTTGTTTTCACGATTTTCCCATCCTTTCCTTCCGTATCACGTCGGGAACAGGTTTTTCCGTAACTTTGATTTTACGTCATGTCACGGCTAACGTGCCGGGACAACGTATTATCCCGTAGTTCCATTTTCTCGTGCGGTCACCCGATATAAGTCCGTGGTCCATATCTTGACTTTTGAGATATAAAAATATTTCAAGAATTTTTATATTTGCCTGACGGTAATCGTCTTAGTAGACTTTCAGCCTCCTTTAAGATTGCGCAATACGTCACAATTCGTCCTGTCGTACTGTCATCCAGGTACTGCCTCGAGATCATCCAATAGAAAAAGTACATATGGCACATGTCATATATTTTTTTACGCCTCCTTAATAAAAATTATTTCCCATGTACCCAAAAGTCAGTTAAATGATTGAATTAATTATTTAAACAGTTTACCATTTTTCATTAAAAAATTGACCCCATGTACAGCTGATACATCGAACGCACGTTAAACGGTGTCAAGTACATTTGAACACTTGTCTTTTAGTTCTTTCAATATCGTCAAGTCACTTTCGTTTCCTCTTCAATACGTATCAAAGGATACAGAGTCTCAAAGTGCCAATCGACCTGAATATTTCTAAAGTACAGTCGGGGAACACCTGTCGAATCTTTGAAACTTAGAAGACTGCAAACGGATATTGAATGCTCGTTACTGTCAGTTGCGAATTTGATCCGCGTTCCTGTAAGATGCTGGTGTATTTTTTATATACTTAAAAGAAAACCGATACTCCCAACGTTGCTAATCTAGCGATGCTATATAATCGTGCTCCTTATGTATATATATATATATATGAAAGGTGAAAATGGCACAAACTATACATTATTGCTTCAAGCTAAAATAATAAATTAGTAGATAGACACGCGAAACTTTCGTTTACCTGTACTGTAGTTTTATCGCTGTAGATAATTTTGATATAGGGGATGCCGTCGACTAAAAAGACAATTATTTATATCCTTTGATAAGAATAACCAAACATGCGTTTATACTGTATATGCAGGATAAATTGTGGGTATACCGAATACAGGTATAGGTATATGAATAGAGTGTTTGGGTTACGTAATAAGTTTACAATACGTATAGTAAGAAAATGTCTATGTATAATTAATAGAAGCAAGAGTAAAGGAGAAATACTTTTTATCATTAGGTAAATGGGTAATTAGTGACACGATGATCATTACTAGAACGGATTATCTTGGAGTTGGAGAGAGACTGGAAATTTCATTGTCGCGAGTTTGACCCAAATTTACATACTGATAGTCAATTAAATAAATGGTCGATTCCGGATAAGGGCTTCAATTAACTGTTAACAATGACGCAATCAATGATAATTGGGATTCATTCGTCGATCTTGATTTCACTGATCGATTTTCATTTTAATGATGCTTATATAGTTACCGTTATCAGTTCAGTGCTTATCACTCTGATAGCGTCTTATGTATTTGTTACTTAATTTTTGTTATTGATGAAAAAATAAAAATTTCGTGTTTTTAGACAATTTAAAAAAAGGCAGAAGAAAAATGATCGATTTTCATGAATATTTATGCAATTATCATTTTCGTCGCGAGTCTCCCGATAGGAATTAACATGTAAAAGTTTGGGAATCTCAGTCTGGTCATTAAGAAGAAAAATATGAGAAAGAGAAAAAAATAAACGCGCATCCCTCGCTCTTCGCTTTACGCGCGTTTCCGACAGATTTTCTCTCTTTTTTTCCTTCTCCCCTCAAAGATTCATCTCGCTCTCGGTCCACGAGAGAGCTACCCGTCGACCAACTTACGAAAGTTGCTAAGTAAACATTGAGTAAAAGTTTGGTTTTCGCAGGCGCAGCACGCGGCAGGCAATTTAGATGACGGGGTGACTGTCGCGGGACACGGAGATTCCAAGAAAGTAATTTCACCCGGTAGATATATAGCCAAGCGCGGTAACAATATCCAGCCGCGAATAAATCAGCGAGTTTTTAGCGTAAAGTCACGCCAAACATGAAAATCATCATTCGAAAGGATTTTGCGTTATTAAGATACCCATAGCAGCTACCAACCATAGACTCTAAAACCGACTTTTACGTAAAATGACTCTCTGCAGTATTCCTCACTTAACCTTCTTAGAGAAATTAAAAAAAATTTTTTTGTTCCACCCTGAAAATTTACAAAAAAATTTTTTTTCAACCTCTCTACTCCGACACTGTACGGGATCGTTGGCTGTACTTCGGGGATTCCCCTGGTTAGAGATTTTCCATCCAGCTGGATTATCCTCCGACCAATTTCAATATATCGGGCAGTTCCGGTGGTTTGCCATTTCTCCCTGGACCAGTTTCGCTCGAGTGGGGTGACGCACGATAACAGGGCCATGGTATTTCGAGTGGTGAAGCTGACCGATCCCAGGGAACCCGAGGTGCCTCGTGACACTGCAGCACAGAGATGGGGGATCATGGGATATGGACCAGACGTCAGGGCGACTCGGCTGAAGTGAGGAGCGAAACGGATTGAAGCACCAAAGTGCCGCAGTGAGACAAGTCGAGTCTAGTGGCGAACGGACAGGAGCTGATGTCGCGGTTCGTTACTCTCTGCGATCAATCACCGCGACCCTCCGAGACATTTGATCAGATACACACACGACCCCAGGATCAGCCTCCATTGTCCTTTCCATTATACGCGTGTTGTTTCGTTGGGACGTTGGATATTATCCTGACAGTCTGTCCACATCGTTTGACAGAAAGTTCAACGACCTTTGTATAAAATTGGGCCACCTGTATCAGTTGGATATTTTTAATAAAAAATTTCATTTAAAAAAAAAATAATAGTCGCTAGGGATGACAAATTTTATTATCATTAATTGAAGTATTTGTCCATTGGGTTCATTCGTGGCATTTATTATTTTACCTTACTTTGAAAACCCATGTCAATTATGTAAGTGGGTCAAAGGAATTTAATGGGTGAGTCTTTTATTATTCAGGCTTGCTCTTTGGGCTTTGTTCTTTTTTACTACACATTTTTCTTTGTTTAATTTTATTTTTCAGTTTTTATTATCAACGTTTTTTAATATTATCGTCTTGGAACACCTATAGGTGTCTCGCGTGAAACTATCTGTACTTTTTTTTTCTTTCTACGGTGGGAAGGAGGATCGTTTCTCTGTAAGAACCAAATGTATCGGGGGGATAATTCTTTATGGTGTTTTTTTTTTTATAGTAGAAGTTACTACGTCAGACTGTGATACATTGCAGCTTTGATCCGCTTTATCACGCTACCGTCTGTTCTTGTGTCAGCTACACGTTACAGGCCTGAATTGCCTAATGGCTACGCCTATGGTTACGGTTTTACCTTGTTTCTCACGTCATTTGCTTTTTTCTTTTCCCTGACAATAAAAATTCATGGCTCTACGAGAGATCGATAGAGTCGTCGAGTGGCCATTAATCTGTTCATATATTGGAATTCGATCGATTCGAAAATCGATTAATTGATTAATGTTACAGAACGACATCTGGTGGACCGGTTAAATATTTTTTGTGAATTCCTTTTTTTTAATCTTGCTTATCCTCCCTTCTGACTCTCTGCTTCTTCACCCAATCGCACTTGGTCCCAGCTGGTGATTGAAAACATCGGATTTTCTTGTAAACGTATTGCACGTAATTGTATTCGTGAGTTAATGGAAACGAAAAGCGTAAAATTGGTTTCGTTCGTGAAATTTCGTAAATCGAAAGTATTCGGGTTATTTGATCTTTGTCGTATCGGATTTAGATTTTCGGAACACTCCAGTGGACACTTTGAAGACGTTTCTATGCCCGCCAATCATTTATACTTGAATCGTTCAATTCATTAAAAGTCCTATTGACTGTTATACCAGAAACAATAGATATTTTCATATTTATTAACCTACGATTAATTTTAACATTTTCGGATACTGAATCCCAAAGTTATTCGATTCGATGCAATTTAGTGCAATTTTTTTTAGAAATTTCTAATACCTACGTCACGTACAGCCAATCAACGTGCTGTGACGACAAGACGAAATTTGTGGAAAATATAAAAAAGTTTCACATATAGTCACTATATAAATTCCAATAATGATCAACAATTCCTCGATGTATTTTTATCTTAACGAAATTGCGTATCGACAGTGCGCAGCAATTATTGCCAGGCAAAAGATTGTTATCGCGAGGCGAACTACACTTGACGCGCTGGATACGCATTTTATTTTTATATAAATTCAACTCCGAGATTACGCAGGGTCTTGTAATTGACGGTTTGCATTACGATTAATCGATACTCGTGCTCGCAATTATGGCTGATTGCGAGCGATTTATCATCCCGGGAAATTCAGTGCGTCGCCCAGCAGCCACTGAATGACGTTTAACGACCATCTGACTCCTGAAAATATCGAACGTAAATTTACCGAAACTTAATCGACTGGAATTGGTCGGCCGTTCGTTTTGTATATTGGGGTGTATTTCGAAGATGGCAGATATCGTATTAATTTGGATAACATCGAGATATCGGGTAGTCACGTTGGTCCTTAATCACGTTAATTCAAATTTCGACGGACATTAGAACCAATATGACATAGCAAGTACTTTCACGGGAAATTATCTCGGTCTACGTAATTCCAGAGAGATTAACCCATTAAACCAATTAGTTTCGTGTTTGGAATTACTCGGCGGCAATTTAATCTCGCGTGCTCGTTCTAATTCGTGGATCTTGAAGGCGAAGGTCTGGCAACCCGTAACCAACGTTCTGCTCTTTTTCTGAATTTCCGAGAACCTTTATCTTTTTTTTTATTTTCTCAAAATCCTCCTAGCCCGTACGCGAATTACGTAGAAGAAAATTGTCTTGATCTTGACGTTTCGAAAAATTATCTTTTTCTCTCTTTTTGAAATAATATTTTTGTTAAATTCTTTTTTTTTTCGTACTTTACAAAATACAACCAGTAGCTCGTCGAAGATTCAATAAATCTTTCGATCGATCCCTTATCTCCCACTAATTGGAAAATTAATCAATGATCCGCAAATGAACCGCGTTCCTTGTTAAAGACTCGGAGTTTACCTGTTTCTTATCATTGAATCTAATATATAAAAAAAAGAAAAAAATAAGGGAAGTTCCTCTCTCCGCAAGCGTCACTGTATTAAATCAAGATTCATATCTTTCTCGCTTTGCAAAGAAAGTCGTAGGCGGTACCGAGCAAACCAAACGCGACCAGCAAGGCGAATCCGTAACGTAACGATTGCAGGTAATTAATTGTAACGACCGAGTCGTCCTATCGTGCGATCTACACGCGTGAATTCATTTATTCGAGTTAAATGAAGATTTTTTTCCAAAAAAAAATTTTTTTCGGAAACTGTTCATCTCCTCGACATCTCAGCATCTTCCCATAAGAACGGTACGACGATCTCAGTCAACCCAAAATGTCTTGACGACGTTTCCTTGCGTCTGGTTTGAATAATTAATTATAAATGTATGCAACTTGGCGCACACGTGCAACTGCACCAGGTTAATTAGAACACATATAACGATCGTTAGAGGTTCACATACTCAGGACTCCCAATGTTCGTTAAGCAAGTTTATAAAATATATGAGGAAAGTTTTGGCAGTCACGCACGGGCGGCAGCGTCGTCATTTTCCACCATACGGTTTCCAAGCTCACATATGGCGCCGCGACGTAATCCTTTCGCGAAGCAATCCCATGCGCGAGAAATAGGGAGAAATTAGGTAAATTATAATTACACTAGAAATTACTGTAAACTTAATTAAAGTAATATTGATTACCATAAAAATTTACGCGATCGCTCAGAACTGTTGAGCCGTATCAAAATCTCTTATTGTATACGTCACACTGTGGACGCATAATTTTAGCGAACTACCGTCGCGACGCTTATATATATAAATATATACCTGGCAATGAAATTTCCATTTGAGCGACGCCCACGCGTCTCGGACGAGCCCGTGGATGCTATGGGTTACCATATGAGATCTTCTCATATGTATATCTTCACACATGGTGTATGGTAGACTGCAGGTATAGAGTATATATATTTTTTACTTTTTACTAGCCAACGGGCAAAGCACGTCCCACGCAAAGGGGGTTAGTAACGGGCCGTCCTGTACGGTCATTCCGTCACGCGGAGAGAAATGAAAGAAAGTGGGAGATACAGATATGCCTGCATACGGATACAGCATCATCCCGAAGAAATGCATTCCTCGTTAATGCACTTAGGCACGGGGTCCTCGCGCCTCTTTTTACGGAGAAAGAAGCGTGTAATATTATATGCGTCGCTCGAACATGGACCGAGCGTGAAAATTAACCGGGACTTTGTACGTGGGAATTTTTTCTTTTTTTTTTCAAAATTTTTTTCTGTTCAAATAGGGGAAAAAATTGCCTACGTGCATTTCGAAAATTGTCGAGGATACTTTGGGGCAGACACAAAAAATGATCCATCGATCATTTCCTATGCGGGGAGTTACGAACGATTAGTTACATGGAAATGCGTGGAAAGACGTAATCTAACAAACTTTAATTTTTGTTTCTTTGCGCTTTTTAATTTTTTTTTAATGGAAATTCATAAGTGGGAATTGGATATATTATATGAATAATATATACATATATGATGGTGTAATTAGAATTTATTGTATCGATAATTAGTCACGGCTTGACCATTTGAATGGATGCTGATTTACCACGTATTTCTCATGCCAGCAGAACCAAGTTCTAACCAAGGAATGTTAATATCCAATATCCGTTTTTATGACGCGTAACGCTGTTAATGGTTCATTGACTCTTAGAAAGATAGGGAATTATAATGAACGACGTGGTCTGATAGTTTTTATTGATGGGAATTAAAGGATTGATAAGTAACATTGAATTACTTCAGTCTTGATTTCGAGACAATGCCTGCTGCCATTACTTATTCGAGTGGCTGTACCCATAAACGTCAATGAAAAGTCACGAGACGAATTTATCGTAATTTTTTTTTGGATAATGATAATTTATTTTCATACTCGAAATTTAATTTTTTCTCAACCGTACTATATCTGGATATTGGAAAATTTATTTTCTCCGGGGTTCATTCCGGAATTTCTTTTAAGGGTTGTCGTAGGGGTGTCTCTTTATCAGTCGTAGACATTTGCTTCTATCACCTACTAAATATATCTATATATTCTTCCTTTACTTCCACATATATCGGGTGTCCAAAATCCTCTCGGCGATGGAATATTTCGAATTTCACTCACCCTCCTACAAGCAACTTCCTGCTTCCTGACAGGGACCACCCTTACTCCTCGGGGAGACTACCCCTCTATAACTAAGCTCTCCCTGGGGAATCCCAAAGGGGATTTCCGTGACTTCTTGAACCCTCACGTTGCACAAGCGCTTTCGCAACTTCGTTCACGTATTTGCCTTACTTTATGCGGATGAAATGGGATGCTGTGTCTGGGGGGTGTTGGAAAATTGCTGGAACGCCCAATTAACGCTCTTAAAATTTACCCCCTTATATATCCCTATAACGATTCCCACTATTTATGTAAAATCCACCAAATCTGATAATTGCTATTTATTCCTATTTTTATCTCAATCTTTTAAAATCACATTTAATATCAAAATGGTACACGATTAAAATATCTGTATACCCATCGATCGATTAGATTCAACTTTTTATCAATTATCTGGTACCGTCCTGGTATTTCTCCGATTGAATGATCGAGCTCGAAAGTTGAAACGATAGTTTAATTCATCCAGACAAGCTATTAAGATAGCTATTTAATAGTTCCATAAGGTTGGTACATCATTAACGTAAGGGGGTCCCAGTTTCGTTTGTAACTTCATCTCACGTCATGCGGCAATCACTGTTATCTCGGCTGCTGTCAACCCCATTTTATTTAATGAGTTAAATAACAACTGGTTCCTTAGAATCGTAGTCACACCCATTGGTATACTATATAGATACCATACCATACGCATATACATATATACATTGATTGGAAAGATACTGATCATATAGAAATCGTATTTAATTATACGTCATCCATTTTGAATTCACCAATCATTTATTTAATCCATATAATCTCACAGTCTCCTCTCGTTCAACAGATTTAGCAATACAAAATGGCGGATCGGTGTGTCTCCTCCATACAAGTATAAGACCCACTTGTATTTTCCAGGAATAAAGATCGTGATCTAGCTATATATATATATATATATATTAGCTTAGAGTCCATGGGGCGGTATAATATTTCAAGACACACCACCCTGCACAGCCACCTACCCAAATACATTAACATCTAAGCTCAGAACGGGTCTTAATTAAGTCCGGTATACACTCAGCTTCCCACGTGTCTCATCTCGGTCACTTTATACGTGTAACTCACGCAATAATTAAGAATCCTGCGCAGCTTACGCGCAATCGTATATCGGCGGGTTAAAAAAAATTTTTTTCGTGATTGCTTTTTGATTTTTTATATTTTTTTTTACTTCCCCCTTCTTCCCACCCGTCACGGGAGTCGTCGATTTAAATTCGAGAAGGCGTCGGGAGACGCGCAAATTTATGCGCACCAGCGCGTGGGTGTCGTGCAGTGCTTCCTTGCCATTCTACATCTTCTTCCTCTTTCGCCTTTTTTTTGTTTTTCAAACATTTTTTTTTCTTCCTCTCCTCTTCATCTTACTGCGGATCGAAGCAGCCGGTATTTGAAGTCTTTGAAATTCCTCTGAATAAACGCAGTGGTGTATGGTCCAGGGATGCTTCTGTGTGTATATATATATATATATGACTTGTACGTACATAGTCACGAGTCAGCCTCTTCCTTCGTAACCCACAATGCGGTGCCATTGGTCCACCGTATCAATTTGTGGTATTCCTGGGATTTGCCATGGACCACAGTATCGTTCGTATGTATCCACGAAGCTAGGGGGATGCTGGGATGCATGCATATGCAAAATTTTCTCATCCCTTGGGTAATACATTGTAGGAGGAATTTTAGACTATTCTGGATGAGTCTCAGTAACGCAATAAATGAATTTGAAAAATAATTTTGCCTTATCGATCTTGATAATAGAGTATTTAAAAAATTTTGTTTAAATATTATTTTTAATTTTAATCACCGATTAAATCATCTCTTGGATCTATTCCGGTGAGAATTATTTCATTGATCGAGTCTTGCGGTCCAGCCGAATCTCAGACGTCATTATGTAATTGAGATGCAGAGTAACGATGTGGAAGAATTGTTTTTGTCCGCGTCATCTCGATCGACATCGGATCGAGTGTAGATTCGAATTTTAATTAACCCCGACCACGATGACTGTGACCGCGCGAGAGGTAGCAGGGATGCTGGTACTTGGAATCAGTGAGCGGTGGGATGAGCCGGAGATGAAGGGTTGGCTTCGCGTTACCACAGAAGTGCCGTATAATGACCGTCTAGGTCTTGACTTGGAATTCGAGGAATTTACCTGATGCTAATGAATTGCCTACCGTCGTACAGTCCATTGTACCTGCCAAAATTACTTGCGCACGATCGCCTGCAAATTATGCGAGCTTTTTCGCTGTACCACTAGGGAAGCTGCGTCAGGCGATTAAACAAATGAAGAGCGTTAACGAAGCGTGTACCACCTTTGTTATCTGGTTGGCATCAAATTTTTTTTTTTCAGGAATTAACAAGCGACTTGCGGTCGATAAGAAATTGTCAGAGACATTTGAAAATTTAGGAATAAACAAAAATTATGCAAAAAAAATTAATTAAGAAAAATCTTCTATACGGTAGATGCTTATAAATTGACAGAGTTTCGAAGGTAATAAAAATGAATTTTTGACTTAAGATTATTCTGCAATTATAATTGGGACCGGAAGTTATTTTTCACTGTCCATTGTCAATTTAATTTTCGAAAACTCCCACGTCTCTCCTGGACCTCGGAAATACGAAATTCTAAGGTAGGTACTTGAGGATAATTTGTAACGTCACTAATTGCCATTCGAGATAAGCAGCAAGTGGCGCATAGGGGTCGATGACTGATCCCAGGGTGAGAGAACGGATGGCTAATATCTCTTTCCTCCCCGGGCGGTAGCCTTAAGGCCGTCTCTTATCTCCTCAGAAAATTAATCGTCCTTCCGGCAATAATCCCTCATAGAATCCCTGGCGAATGTAGCCACCTTAATCGCAGCATCCAGTACCACTGACTCTGCTATCTCCGGAAGCACGTATGCCACTTTGTTGATTAATTCCAAAGCAATTACAAGGTTCACTTAGAAATCTCACCCTTAGACACCCACGTGCACGCAGCATCCCTACCAACCCCTACGATGAAAAATCATTTATAAATAATCCAAAGTGAACGAATTTCAGGGAGATGAAATTCGACGCCACTGACTTTTTTCCTAGCTGTTACATAAATTAAGATATGGTCCAGTAATTTTTGTGATTTGAAACACGCGATTGACAATTACTCGCACCTGTGACGTAACAGTCACTATATTCCAGTGGCAATAATCACCCGCAGCAGAGACCATCGGCAGGCCGCAGTTAAACTTTATTTCCGGTGATTTTACACGCTCGGCTTGTCTCGGCGAATGGGACTTTATGGAGGTTCGCCATCATCGTCCCCTCCCCTCTCCCCCTTCGTCACCCTTTAGCCAGACCAGTTTTCTGCTGTTTCGATATTTCTATAGTTCACGTCCGAGTGCGCTTATTCATTTCGTCCACTTCTACCGTGCAATTAGCTCTTGGAAACTCGACTCTCGGGATCTCTTGAATTTTATCCCGTCGACCTGACGAATTGCACGTTTAAGCTACTCTAACGGTAGCCATTTGCATTCCGGAACGATTACAATTTTTTAAGGTTACACTCTCTCCCACTTGTATATCTGTAGTTACTTTCTCATATTTTTTTCCTGACATTTCTCTCCTTTCTGTTTCAGGTATGTCGATGCACTTAATCAAAAGAAGATAATTCGCTAGCTTCGTATCGCGTGAGTAACGACGTCAGTTTGATAAGCGTATAATTTTTTTAATTATGAATAACGTCACGTACCGTGGATGATTTTTGTATAAAAAATTTTTGATGATCCATTAAATCGATAAATTATCGTAATACTACGGTAAGGCAATATAAAATATATAGTGATTTAAAAAAAAATCTTATGCACTCATCCAAGGATTATCCGGCATATTGGAAAAGTGCAATCTACACGGAACACTGGTATATCGAATTCCCAGGAAAGAAATATGTTTGCCCTTTCACCCGCGAGTCTGCGTTAAGGTATAGAGAGAACTAGGGTAAGGTTAGGTGTGCGGTAAAGTAAAGAATCCTGGGGAAAATGCATTACCGGTGCAAAAAGCGAAAATGTCTAGGGACTTGGTGGAGCGCGAAAATGCACTGGTGGAACTGGGTGAGATTATGAATGCGAGATAAGATATAAGGTTAGTCGGGTTAGGGTGGATAGGATATGGGATAGGGTGAAAGAAGGTATAGGTAGTGGATAGGTAGATGGGTTATATATATACACACGTATATAGTTACAGCAGCGAGGGAGAAAAGGACCGACGAAAATGGGTGGCTGACCCTGTGGCTCCGAATAGGATGAGCCTGAAAGAACGAAGGGTGATAGTATGTGGAATGAGAGAATGGAGGAAGGAAGGAATCGGTAGGAGGAACCGGGTTGGCTGTGCCGTCAGTGGGAAAGAGGGAGACAGAAAGAGGGCTTTACGAGTTCCGTAAAAGTTGCGTTATTCGGCTCTTCGGCAACCGCCGTACATCTACGTATTTCCCACTTCCGCTTGCTTACCGACACTCTTCTCCCATATTTCTTCGACGCCCTCTTTCGCCATCTGCCGTTCCAACGGCGTAACGAAAGCATTATGGTTTCTTCGGGATAGAAGGACGGGAGGCAGGATACGGCCAACCGTAAAGGGTCCAGAGACACTATATTGCGTCACTCTTGATCCCGCGAACAAGATCAGATCGAATTCGCGTCCCTCGTATTTGATGTGTGTTGGTATATTTTTGTTATTAATTTAACAAAATTTTGTTCAAATTTTTGTTCATCGCTTTTGGGTAATTTTTGAAAAATTATTCCAGATACGATGTTGGGATCGATATTTTTATCTTGGGATCTTTGATACGTCCTCTTTTTTCACGTTCGTATCAGTGGCTGGCACGGGGATGTGTTTGAGTGACGGCTCGTCGTAAATCTGTCGACTACTTATGGGGAAAAGTGCAACGAGTGCATATGGCGGAGATGCAACTTCTTACGTCGATTGAGCGAAGTTTGTTCGGCGAATGGATGCCTAAGAAATCACGATGAATTTATGCGAATCAGCCAGAGGGCGATCATGAGCGGATAACAAGGCAATTATATGGCTGGTCTTGCGTCATTAAGCATGGAGCTATAGGCGAGCATGTCGACGCATACGTGGAGGACGTATGAAATCATACGAGTGTGTGGTGATACTCGTATGTGAAATATAGAAAGCAGAGCTGTTTTCTTTTTTAATTTATTTGAATTTTGTTATATTTTATATATTGATTTTTTGTTTTATCGATCTTTGCTTTCTAATTGGATTCTTATAGTATGTGTAGAATTTTATCCATGTCCGGTACTACATATGGTTTATATGTGGGATCATGCATTTGCACATTATACGACGTGTTAATTATTTTGAGAATAGTTTGATTTTTTAAATGTATTTTTAATATATTCAGTTGCTGTTTTATCGGTTATTGTTCAAATTCATTTATCTTGAATAATTGATTAATAGTGTTTGATATAAATTTTTTTTTTAATTATCTCGCGGATTTTTGCTCATTTCTCTCATGTATCTCATCATCGCGAATTATTATCAGATGTTGTCGCAAATTGACAGAGAATTTAGATAAGCGACGCTTTCCGTTTACGTCAATAGGCTTTGTTCGAATCCCAGACCAGGGAAACGTCGAAAATACCCTAGAATATAATCCGAATTCCAAGATACTGATTGAATCCGTATCAATGGTCCAGATCCCAAATTAATTAGCGAAATTGAATAGCTTGGCAAACTTACTGGAACAATAGAATTCCGTCATATACGTTAGGATAATTCATACGAGAAAAATTCTCATCTCGCCTAACGCACGAACGTCGAATCCAAAGACGAGGGTTAGTAAAAAAAATTTATTTCCAAAAATCCATAAAGAAATATAATTTCTCTAAAGGAACGTTCGCACCGTCAAGTTTTCCACGATTAATAAGAAAAGTTGGACGACGTCAAGAGCCGCGGGGATAATAACGAAAAATCAAATTTATCGCGATCCGATAAACTTTGCGAATTTATCTCGACGCCTATAATATCATATAAAAAAAAAGACGCATACAGGAATCTGGGACAATAATAAAAAAATGCGTACGGATCTTGTCAAAGGAAAAAAATGTATGTATAAAAAATGCGATAAAAAAAGATAAGGCATACCGTTCTTCCTAAAAATTCCAACAAAGCGAATCGATCGCTAATAAAGAACTACAAGAATTGTCCCCATCCGGGTGGTCCATATTGTGTCTCCATTGTGATGCTGTATCGACCAGAGTCTCGCACAGGCCTCCCACTTCCGTCTCCTACATATTAATTCGCAACGTGCATTCAAGCGGAAGCGACCAACCAGGATATCCGCTACAAGAGTCTAGATCTAATACCGGTAGGAGTACCAACACCAAAAACCAATACCAGTGCTGCTCTACCAGTAACAACAGCAATACCAATACTAAACCGTCAATAGCACTAGAGTACAGGAAATACTTGCTACCGGATCCAACAATGTTCCGAGGTTGAACCATCCAATAAATTTCAGGATCGACGTCTCCTCGTCGATCCTGATAAATATTATCCTAAAAAGTCTAGATCGTTATAATAAATCCTCTAATTTTCCCATTTAAAAAAAAAAAAAAAACATCCCATCGCTCCAGTCACCCAGCATGAAATACCAGCACGTGGTTTGCCAATAGGGATTTGACGTGTGTGAAATGTCGTTTGAACAAAAAAATCCCTAGAATTCCCTATCGAGATAACGGATGATAGGTATTTTCTCTATTCCCACTAGAGTCACCTCGATCTTTTCCCAGGTCAAATTCCCTAGGACCTCTATAAATAATTACCATGCCACAGGGATTAACCTGGATCGTTACGTAGTCGTACTGGCTCTGTCGATCAACTATGCCGTCGCGTATCGGTATATTAATACTGCCTTGCTGGAACTCCCTACGAAGCGTTTAATTCAGATTCTAATAGGACACGCGTGGCGAGTGCCGAGATTATTAATAGTCCTTTGATTTGCGCAGCGAGAGACTCCGCTTATTTATTCGGAGAAAATCGTCCTCGTGTCGATAATTTACACGTAGATTATTGTCATTAAGCTTCGATCGAGATACACGTGCGTGCCTGTGCGATTTTTCGTGATTGTAATACTTAATTGGAGGTACGAAGTACGTTTTACACGATGCTACTTATCATTCACGGTACGGATCGTGTCAGTGTCTCTTTCTTACGTAACGCTCGTATACTCGTATCGGATACGTGACTACGTTCGCGCACGTGTGGCTTAGCCAATCGCGCCTTGAGTTTCGTAGTATCGATATATCGATACTTATTGGCCGTTTTGGTAACGCTACGTTTGCACTATAAATTACAGGGATTACGATCCCTATAGCCGCGACGTCGACGTCGACGTCGCGTTACGTAGACTCCCGGGGGAACAGGCGTCGTTAGCTGCCTTCGGGAAGAAAGTCACGCGCGGACCTAAGCGAACGATAATCCAGTCGTTGCGCCATGAACTTTCGGAACTCGCGAAAATTAACTTGAACCAACTTCCGCTCGTGGAGGCTGCGGAGTTTTATGTATTTTTTGGTATAATAAATGTGATATGAAGTTTTGGAAATTTTTATTAAGGGGGTACAGTCTTTTGGTTTATATATATATGGATTATCGAATAGTCGAATGGAACTTATCGACCTGGAAAGAAAGGCGTCAGCACGACGAAAGTACTATTTTCGAGAGCATGATAGCTACGGAGTAGGAAGTTTATGTGTGAAAGAGGACAGGGCTGCCACCATAGGCGGTTACGAGAGAGAAGATACGAGGAGGACGTAGGTGGTTGCGATCTGTGGCGAAACTCGATGTATTCGTGATCCTGGGGAAAAAGGTCTCGGAAGGGAATCGGTCGAGGGTCGTAAGGTTAGACGTCGATTTCTTGAGAATCGGCTGACGCAATGCGGTTTACGATCTTCCCCGATGTCACCGTCAAGCTTCCCAGAGCCAATAGACCAGGAAAATCGTCCTCTCGATTCGTACTTTTATATCCGCTAGATAGATAAGAGATAAGAGACTGACTGGATCTCGACCTGGGTTAGGAGATGCATCTTTTCCGCCGGTGGAAAATTGACGGTCTAAATAAGATCCCAGCATCCCCATTTACATGCTCGTCTTCTCGGTGGAAAACCTTGCGGTTTCGCACCTGCTACGTCGTGGGGCAAGTTGAGCGTCGCGACGCTCTGGTATCGAGTCGTCGTCTTGGGAATACAAATTAATGTGGGAAGTAACTGGAACCTGTCTGGTACCTGGTACATGTGGTTCAGGTCAATTTGGATGTTGAGTAATTTATGGGAAAATTAATTATCCGCCAATTTTATCGATTTGGATACGTGAGGTAATTTATAGGTGATATGAAAAATTAAGATATTTGAGTAAAGAGGTAAATTTTGAAATGTAATGAATATTTTTTTTTAATAATTACGTAAATTTTCGTATGGGCCATCTTCAATATCACGTAATTTTTTATCAATATCGATCTCACGAAATCACGGTTGATCCAAGCGAAATCTTGATGCTAGTAGAGACGTCGCTAATACGTAGAATCGATATCGCAAAATAGAATTGCAAGGACGCGTTTTCATGTAGCGACGTCTTAGGGCTTAAGGATCTTAGCTATACTATAGGTATATCTTGTCGCGATAAATCCCGTCTTTAGATTACATGCGTCGGGACGCCTTCGTGAGATCTCACTTTACTAAACGACTAACCACCCACACGGATACACTTAGCACTTTGAGTACTGCGAACACGTGCACATTCAGGCGTGTCGGATCACATGTGTGTTCATTAACGCAGTAGCAAGTAAAGGCTAATTTCTCTAGACACCAAATTAATCTCCCATCTCGGTACGTGCTATGAAAATTTCCGATAATACCGAGCTGCCTTAGTTAGTGGCAAAAAATTGTCATATAAAAAGTTTTTTTAAATAACAATAAGGGATCCAGAGTAAATTTTTTAATTCATTTATACAATTAATCGTTAATTAAATTTGATCGATCGTTCTTAATTATATTCATATTTCTCATTAGTCTACTGCGTTACGTAGTCTTATATTTTTTGCGTATTTGTTTCTTTTTGAAATTTACACAATAATCTTGCTCCAACTGTAACGCGCAATTTTTACTACACGCGTTGCCATTGCTATACGTACAATATCTCAGCTGTTTATTATCGAGCCGCTATCAGAGTCAGCGAATTTCCAAAGCTCGATCCTGCAGACACAACAAGATCATATTCGCATAGGCGTATCCAGCACCATAGGGACTCGTACGTTTCTGGCTCCGAGCCAGACGCCACTGGCTCGAATGTGATGAGCTTACCAGATCCGCAGAGACCGACAGATCTCGCTACTCCCAACTCGGCCGATTATTCTATAGCCGCCCAGATTCTCCAATGAATATATCAAATCTTCATCTGCTGTCAGTCTGCATCTTTATCTCAAAATTATAATCAAGCATAAACCACTGTGTGGTATTTCAATAAAGATTTGGCCATATTTTTGCAAAAAATTCATTTTAGCCAAATTGACATAATTTCACATCTATCAATTTTTCAGATAATTATTTTGATTTTTTCGTCGCGTGCAATCACACTTTCTTTTTATTTTATCTTAAAACCTCCCTAACAAAGTAACTTCACGAAGATACGAGAAGCTGGTGGTAGCAGGTTGTGTCGAATTATATAAGTTGTGTAATGTAGTATATACATATATGTAACTTTGTTGTACGTTATATGTATATATGTATATACCACTTGCTCCCCTTTTTTTATGCAATTCCATCCGAAACCGCGTTCATCCCCTTTGTAGCGCGAGTTTGGCCACGGGCGGACCGCAAGGGATGATGGTGGAGGATCATCCCTTAGAATATTTGCTTAATTAGCTCCCTACGCAAAGCACGTGACGCGCCGCGTGAGCGTCGGCTTCTCCTCTCGAAAGCGTCGCGACGTCTTCGTGTCTTTCAGCGACGCCCGTGGGGGGGCGACCCATCTCTTCCTTGTATCCCGGTGGCTATCGCATTTCGTTAGTCGTAAAGTACCGAGATAAATACAAAACCTTTTTTACGAGATCTGATAAAACGTAAAGATCGATAACGAGCCAATAATTTGCCATTTGATACGCGTGATTCTGGCTTTGATTATTTTTTTTGCATTTATTGGCCAACCCATCGGAATTCGCAAATTGGCGTGTGTGCGTGCCTGTGAAAATCTTGTCGTGCCTTTGATCTGTACCTGGCACGCCTTTCGATCGATCTCTCGATCTCTCGATATGGATCTATCACTTTTTATTCGACGACGATCAGTCATGGCGCCAGGTGATGCGCGGAGACGCCCAATAAAAAGATTCGGATGCTGGGATGAATTATCTCTTGAAGATTCTTAGGCTTTGGGACTAAAAAGATTTCGACGAACAAAAACCTTTTGGATTGCCATCGAATTGATCGAATCAATCAATGAATTTGGATACGTCGATCGATCGATCGTTGATCTTTAATTAAAATTTATTATAAGATAAAATCAGAAAATTGACCAATTAATTGATAACGCATATTATTATACTGATTTTTTAATCCGGATCCTTTTTTAACTCACTATGAAACTTTCAATATGGTTCTCTGGACTCGTTCAAGTGTTTATTATTTCTACGCTAAGAGGGTCTATTAAAGTCTCGTATTACGTGGTATATGATTTTTGATCCAATGCTAAAAGGGATTTTCAAATTGTCACGTACAGAGGATACGAGTGGTTATTCCCTGCGTTATTATTGGACGGAAAGAATCCACAAGAAAAATAAACCATAGAAGATGCTTACACCTTTCACGAGTATAAACTTATATGTTTCATATGGGACTATCGGGCAAGCTCTATGCATACTATACGCCATATGTATATATAGCTCTGTATAAATACTAAATTCCACTCAGATACAGATGGTACAATGTAAAACCGTGTATAAAAGATATAGTTTAAAATCCCACCATATTACAATACACGTAATATTCCAAAAATTTATTACAATTTATTTTACAGTCTTATACCAAATATCTGTCACACCCGTTATACCGTGCAATAATTTTCATCAAACTTCGGCTCCAGCCTCCATCCAAATCCAACATGCTACCCCCCGACGGTGTTTAAAAAAAAAATTGCACAGTGATTAATAAATTTGGATAATTTTTTTTCCAAAAATAATATCTCTATCCATTCACAATAATTTAACTCCTTCTCATCCGAGATACGTGTCTCCTGATAATTTGAAACAAGTCGCCAGTCTCTCACCCCCTAACGAGCATAGAGTAGCCAGTATGTAAAATTGTCCTGGCGGGTGGTAAAGAATCCCAAGAAATATAAAATGGAAGATTCACGACAACGTTAAAAGCGCACGCGTTTGCCATCGAGGCTCCAGCCACTTTCAACAGGATACGAAATCGAGACGAGATCGTAAAGGACTTAAAGGACAAAGCAGAAGATATAATGGTATAGCTATAGTGTACACATACATATATATATATATATATTGTTCCTCAACTTGTTCCCAAGTAATGACCCTGCTCTTCGTCATATATATATCCACATACGTACACACATGACAACCATATACAGTATACACACAAGTGTTACAGTCATAGGCCAACCAGGTAGTAGCTATGCTCCGTAACCGAATGACAAAGTGACACCGTCCAATAAAATAAAGGAGGAGTCATGGCTTCCATGGTAGTCTGAGTCTTTATGGCTTATGGGAGCCATAAATAGGCTGCCTGCTCCAACATATTTTATGTCTTTCACAGTGACGTCACGGTACCGCGAGCAAAACCCATCAACGTCACCGATTCGTCAAGTTGCCCATTTTCCTTCCTCGTTTCCGTATTGCCGTAATTTCGTCATTTTTAAATCTAAGGGAACAACATTTTTTACTCCTACAGAACGATAGGAATAAAATTGACTTTGGATCGCTGTGGATGCTGTTCTGGTGACTTTTGATTTTACGATTAATATATCCAGTGTACCAATTGTTATGTACGCTGTACCGAATAACGACCTGTTGCATGTGAATTTACACGACACGCGATGCTGTGCGTCGTCGCGTGTCCCTATTGCTTATGGCACGCTTAGGACGTCCTTTGATGGTCACGTCCGGGACATACTCGTAAAACGACGCCGAAGAGCTTTCGGTGGCGAGTACCGACGGCCGTAAAACAGTCTCTGCGTCTTAATTAACTTCTTCCGTGACGAGAGGCCGGTGCCGACGTTGCGCAACGAAGGCGAATCGTTCGTCAAACAAGAGTCAGGCACGCCAACGCAAACAGTTGCTCAGGACTCGAAGAGAAGATGGGAGATTGAGATGTTTGTGGAAAACATTTTTTTTTTTCAAATTTTTCACTAAAATTTATTTTTTACTTTCGACATACAACATTCGGATTGCTATGGTAACGCGAGTTTCATACCCTCTAAGGATCTTTAGGGTAACGCAAGTTTTATCGGACTCTCAGATCTCACGTTGGAGGCTGTCCTTCCTGTTGAGGATTTATACAGGATTTTTTTTCATCTGCCATTCAATTGATTCTTCCTTCGCTCTTTCGAATCTCCCCCTCGAAATTTACCAACTTACCCTTCCGCATATGCTCATCTTTCGTATATGTATGCCCGTACTCCGTCTTGAAAGTTAAGGGAAAACTTAAGCTACGGTTGCAGCTCTTATCGTCCTGCCAAGTATTTCATCTGGACAGTCGAATATTTTTCATGGTGTTTTTTACAATGGGAAAGAAAAAAGTATGACGGATCGTCATGATGTCACGTGGACAGGGGTCATTAGTCACTCAAATTCGATTGACGGTGCTGAGATAAAAATTTTCAAGAAGACAGCGCGTACACAGATTTCGAATACGTCATGAACAGGTTAATTTATTTTAGAAAAATATAAATGGATATTGAAATTTCAAAAAAAATATAGCACCTGATTTTCAGTATCATCGACAACGGTAGTGACGTTCTGTCATTATACGGTATTAGTATGCAAATATATATATGTATATCGCCGTCTAGACTACTTATTGGATTTAAGTTATTCGACGTTTAAACCTGACGTTAAGGGTACGAGGGTTTAAATCAGATTCTCGAAGTCGAAGTAATTTCGTGTAATTTCATGTAATACACGGCGAGCACACGGGTAAAGTCAACCTATCGTAACGCAGAATCAAGATAATCCAGGCAACGTAGGCGCAGTTTGATCCGCAGTCTAAGGAACGTCCTACCCCCCTCCCCACCCCACCCCTGGCATCGCGCGTGCATTCCGATCTTTATTTTATTTTTTTTTTTTACACTACGGTTATACCCACCCCGTCAATGGCTAATTAGATCGGAGCATTTTATTGAGCATTTCGAGAACGTTACGACTGCTCCCAACAAGCCGTTTACGAGGGGCAACACGTTTTCTTAATGCTTCCACCTACTTGCATCCATAAGAGGCTTCTGATTTCGTCTACCGTCTCCTGGTCTTCGCTCTACTTTATGAAGGGACCGCCGCCATGTTGGGTTTGAATATTAAGAGAGAAAGAAAAAAAATATATATTTCTACGTCGCGGTATACATAAGACTGGATTTTACGTTATACAGTGTATTTCGACTAACTCCAGTTATACCGTGCGCAGAACGACTATTGTATACCCCGTACGCACTAACTCGCGTAATAAGATTAGAAGATTAGAGTATCGACGAAATCCGTTGGAAGTTTAAGAAAATAAAAAGGTACAGTCGATCTCATCGATATTCACCTTAAGCATTAGAAGGCATTGTCGCCCGTCCGATACTCGTAAACCTTAAGGTCTCCTACGTAAGCTCGGGAAACTCTTGCGGCAGCAAAAGGAACGTAGGCAACGGATGCGAACTCGGTCCGCCTTTAATAGTTCTCACAGAAGGAGGAATACGTAGTCGCTGCTATGAGAACGACAAGCCAAGTCAGCATTACATCGCCAGTAGCAGACGCAGTCGTTATCTCGTTTCTGAGAGGCTAGGGAATATATAGTAATAGTTGAATCATATATATATATATACGCAGACATAGCCATCGCGTAATCGGATTCGCTAGGGAAATTTTCATTCCTACGACAGTATTAACTCGACAGCAGCGCCAGTGAAGCCTGATGGCGAATTTCCATGACGCGATCCTCCACCACGATGAAAGCGTTAATCGTTCGCAAGCCACTGCGCGACAGTTCGGCTCTCGCGTGACTCTCGATGCGTTCGTGGAAATGTTGCAATCTCGCCTGGACATGCTTCGACGCCATAGTGAAATAATAATACGACGTGTGGCCGGTTACGACTTGCATGTGTTACGTGTCACTCGGCACCTTTCGTGTTTGCTTTTTTCTCTTTTTCTTCCTTTTATTATTCTTTAAAGTCCAGCCGGCGAGCTCTTGACGCATTCGTCGTCTGCGTCTGCACGATACTAAACGATATTAGCATCTTTTATTAGGTGCCGTCGTGTCAAACAAATCTACTCGCGCCTAACGCTCGCTCGTTGCGGACGCCTGGCGCTGGGCTTGTCGCCGTTTGGATATACTCCCTTTTCAGGCGACCGAAACTCTATGGTTATATTATGTAGAGGGCGTGCGGGAATAGGATGCGTGTGTGTGAATGGGCCTTTCATTTTCTAACTGGGTAATGAGTGTTGGATATAGGCTGATCCATCGCTTCTACGGAATCTAGTGATTTTTATATGTACACATATTTAGAATTTTCATCGGAATTAAACGAGCATCGATTCCTTGATAAAATTTTTATTCTGGGACTCTGCGAGAATTTCGGTGACCGAAAGAAAATTTCGCAAAATTTCTACGTGGCCGAAAGCGATGGCGATACCGTGGGAGCGACGAGTTTCTAGGGTGATTTGCTTTCGAAACTTTTGCCAACTCTGCGAAGTACGTAATGTTATTGTGCATTTTGTAAAATTTGGTACTATTGCGAATTGGATATCGAGGAACTTGCCAATGTACGAACTGCAATCTAAATTTCGCAAAGTCGTTTGCACCGGTACTTTCAGTCTCGTTTACATGTAAATTTTCGTTCGCATTACACGGAGAAAATGTCCCTAGGTTATTTACTCGTGTTGGCTTTAAGAACTACAAAGTTTGTAGTTTCGAATTTATTCGCTGTTACGAATTGCAAAAAAAATATAGTCAAAGGCAGTTTAGATACCCACTGCTATACGGACTAGGTATGTAGCATGGCGACTGTTCTTTGAAAAAAAATTGCTGCTAGGGATTTATTTTTTCCAACCATATAATGTCGGCGCTAAGCTGGATTCTCTCGAGTTTACAGATCCAAAGTCTAATTGTAACGTTCCTAATCGCTTTTTAATACAAAGGTAACCAGACCTGCCCGATGAGATTCTTTGACCAAGGCTAACGACTTTTTTACCGAGAGAAAATACTATAGCACCGAACGGCTACTATTTCTTTTCGACCTAGCAGCAGTGACCATATAGGAATCTCCATCTGGACCAGCCCAGTCAAAATTGAGTCTGATTTTGTTTCAATGCCCTTCTTATTCTGTTTATTAATCGCTACTATTAGAGTCACAGAAACCTAGAACCAACCGTTTAATTAAACCACCCAGCTTTATACCACTTTAATAAAAGAAAAATATAGGTATTCGTTTTTCCCCAAAGTCTGTTCAAAGGAGGCACTTTAACAAACTTCATCCATCGCTGAAAGGCTGAGAAGCGTATTAAAGCGAGCGTGTACAGATCAAAGGAAGCCTATTAAAGAACTGCCGCGCTATAACATGCGTAAACCACTTTTTCCAACTCGAAAATGCCGCCACTAGAGAACTGTCTCTTCAGACTGGCGAATAAATTGCGAACGCGAGGGCAAAGTGCGAATCCACGCGTCCCCGTCGAACTTTAGGTGCACAGTGCACGTTTTCTCTCTTGGGTATCCGTTTTCACTTTTAAACTTAACCAAAATTATGCCTAGCGTTTCGAAAGGGGGTAGCCTGTAAATAAAACATCAATTGGTAAAAATTTCACTCGGATAAAATTACGTATCATCCAGAGGGTCCTCCAGCTGAAAGAGCCAATCAGCGACATACGTTGACCCTTGGGAAAAAAAATCATCCCTAGTCCCTTGCCCCCCTCTCTTCATCCCTCAAAATTGCACAGCCTCCTCGATAGATTCAATCGACCATCCCGATTAGCTGCCAACAGAAATGATTAACAGGCACTGTAAATCCTGGACTTTGCGTATGACGTCATAATGGCCCAAATGGAATTTAGAATTTTTCCAAAAAAAAATTAACAATCACCCATAACCGCTGATGACGTTTCAATTTGACTCAGCGCATTCAAGGCTGCACGAGAAAAAAAATTCCCCACAAATATCCCCAGCAAATGAACACGTAAAAGGAAATAATTCTCGCAGTACTTCGCCCCTCGCACTTGGGTCATCGAACTTGCATAATAATGCAGCAAGAACCTCCATACCTCAAGATATACAATTAGCTTAAGCTGTAAAATAAACATTCATTCCTTCACCTTGGAAGCGAACCCGACGCGTATGCATATGCACACGTGTTACGTACTTTAACTCCAACTTACGTCCGTTCTATTCAAGATAATTGCTCTATTACGTTTAAACGTTCATAAAGCATCAACGTAATTCACATATCAGCCCCCTGAACTACCGTTCAAGATAATAAGCCTGTGCTTCGCTTTCAGTGTGTACAATCAAAGATATATTTATATCCCAATCACTCCATTCAATATACACACACATCCCACCTATCGCAGCAATATATCCTGCCAATGATAATTACATCGTCCAATGGCTTCCATTGACATTCCGTCCAACATTGTTTCCACTTTAGAAAATAAAAAGCCTCAATGAAATCTTGGAAGCATCTCCATGTAAGGCTCCGACCACAAAGAGATGACTCTTCGTCTTCTTCCCACCCACCTCTCCCCTCCTAAAGGGGTCCACCTCATTCCCCTCACTCCCCAACACGAAACTTCTCATTGGTGGATTCAGTCGGAAGTCTCCCAGCCACAAAGGCCTATCTAACGGGGTGGAATAAAAGATCTAATGGAATGCACCCCATGCATCGCGACGCGTCCCACGGTATGGCATCGCGACGCGCGGCTACCTAGTCTTACCTAGAGAATCTGTACCACAAGTATCCTGGCGTCGCCGTCGAGACGTCTCGAGACAAAGCCATGACGTAGGCGGCCCCCGGGAGACTCGAGGCTTTCCTTATACTTTGACATCCCTTGCGAATTTATCAAGCGAAAATGTCATCTTGGCCGACGGGATATATCTTAGTAATAAATTATATAATTTCCAAGATATCAACTCTTCGGGGTGTATACGAAAAAATATTAGTTTTTTTTTATCATATATTATACGCCGATATATATATATTTTATATTCACTCCAGCTGATATATCGATTCTGTTAATTCTACCCTCGCAATATGCCAGGACTATAATCTGCCTGTTTACTCGTTTCCGATAACGTTGCCTGGCACTGGTGTAATCCGATTTTACATCGGGATCGATTGCACAGCCCTATCATCGTAATTAGGTTTTCCGATCATGCACCGGGGATTACGCTGGGATCTGTCATGAATGTTTTACGCGCGCGACAGTTCGTTAGTGTCTCTGTGGATTGTGGTGTGTTTCCAACAAAACTGACGAATTAACAGTTGCCGGAGAACGTATCAGCGTTAGAATTATATAAGTACCTGCACGTGTAATACTGGAGGATTACCTGTGTGCATATGACGTAACAAATATTTGCAGCATCCAATATGGCGCGGATCAATAAATTTTCTCTGGTTCAACAGCGTACGTGTATAACGATTACTTCCGTATATCTCTACTATGGATGTATCCGGTATCATTATCAAAGCACGTAGACTAATATGTCTTGTAAAAAAATGTCTGCTCGAATAAACATTATCGTATACGAATCCCATACAATGTAGCCATGATTCATTGCCAGACGCGCTCATATGGACCGTCCTTTATTTTATTTGTCGTCTGCGAAAATTTTTACCACGCGATATGCACCGGCATGAATTACGACGCTAAGTGTAATAATAAACACCGGCAACCGTGAAACATTTTATGTCCTCGTATACCTGGTAACGCGCTCGGCTGTCATTTCGATGGTTTATATATACGTTCATTTTTTTTTTCTCGATTTTACTCTACGTAAAATGACGTCATTTTTGCACAGTATGCCGTTACGACGTCCAATAGCGTATTCGCGTAAAGGGAACGACTACCGGTCGTTTTGATTTTTTTTTTATTATAAATTAATAACGATTCAATCCCTAGTGGTTATGCAGATTCATATATATGGCAGATCCTGTCGTGGGTAGAATTTGAACATTGTGAACGCGGCTTAAAATAAAAGTTGTCACAAATTCGCGAATGGATACGGTTCGATGAAATTGAGATGAAACCTTTTTTTCTTGGAATTTGACTCTATCTGTGTCCGATTGGCTGGTTTCTATCTGGGCGACAGTAGCCGGTATTTATGAATACTGTGTATGCTTTGTCGTCACGATTGAAAATACTTGGCAACGTGTGTGTATATATATATACATATACATATACATATATATATATATAGCCAAGAGCACATGCAGTCGACAGGGACTTGGGTTACTATAAGAGAGTGAACTATAAGAGGGTTCAAAGGTCCCATATAAGTGGGTACCTGCATCCAATGTTCACAGTTCACCATTCACCGTACACCATCTCCATCCAGTGTTCAAATCGGTGCCGTGCCACGTGCTGTACCAATATTTGATCTCAAAAAATACCAGATGTTTGCGTAGGATGAAAAAGAAATGAGTAAAAAAAAAATGTTGGCTCCATAGGTATTCGTAAGTTCTAATGGTCCACGTGCATTGGTGTCTATATAATTTGACAGATGAAGTTTCAAAGATTCATTTAAAATGTCAATATATGAAAAATATCAATTCGCAATATACTACCAATATGCGTTTATAATAAATCAAAATTTTTGAAAAATTCCATTAAATACAGCCCCACAATAATTTATTCGATCAATCCAATCTCATAATTTTCTCATTAACCGATTCCCTGTAATACGAGAGACTGGATGCTGCTTCGTTCAGAATTATTTTACCATCCATCTTACACGTACCGGGTACTCCATATAACGTCAGGACAGTCAAACTTTCTCGTAGCGAAATTATGCCCCGTCCACACACAAAGGCATATTGAAATTCAAGCCAGTGTGAAGATCGGCTCGTACCGATTTCTTCTTTGGCATTCTGGCTCTGCTACCAATTTTACCAAAGCGTTTCGGCCTGCTCGTTATTACGTTGCCACCGGGTAGAACGATGTTTACAACACCGTGAAGAAACACTTTGGTGTCTATACCTATAGCTGGAGGTTCCAGGTCATTTTCTACCGTAGACTCTCTGGTATATAGGGGACTACCCGAAATAAGGGGTTGCGACCAAAACTACCCTGGAATAATGTATTATGAAACGCTTAGCCGAAGCAGCTGCTCACGATGATTACGTCCAAGTTTCGTGCGTTCGAGCGTAACAACCGCAGTACCGATATTCAATTGTTACGGTTTATATATATATATATATACCTGAAGGCGTGAACGAACCGTCTGTTGGGCGTCCCGACGCCTCTGCTGAAAATCTTCCCTTTGTTGAATTAATTTAATGTCGAATACAATGACAAACGCATTGTAGAAGATTGTGTATTTTTTGATCACGTATTAATTAAATAATTAAAAAATCTTATCAAAATGCTATTCCTTTTCACGATGGGTTAGCCTCTTGTAATTGACAGAATGTCGGTCCTGGTATGATGACACGTGGCGTGGAGCACCCTCTCTTAGTACACCCCCTCTGGCTACCAGTTTCAACCCCAATGCAGGGCTTTAGTTTGCCAGACACAAACCTTGGGGGTTGCTGTCATTGTTATTACTTCATTACACTGCTCCACTGCAAATATCCATGTTTAAACACCTCTCGAGATTGATGCTGCTTAAGCAGGTGATCGTAAGATAACAATCTACACAATAGCCAGAGACACCGCCTCAGCCGTTTCGTACGAACGTCGAGACTGAAAAGGCATGTAGAATTTAATAAGGTAAATTAAATTCTTTGAATAAACCTTATCGACCCCCTTTACATATCTTAGCATATTTTATTAATTACTGATAAAACCCTCGTAACCAGATTGTTTCTACCCCTCGTGATAAGCGGCTTGCTCGTATCACTGGGAATTATTACGTCTGTCAAGTGGTCCCAGAGTAGCACCGGGTATGATCTATAGATCTTATACAGGGTGTATATATATTTATTATAAAAAATGAAAAGTAAGGGCTGCATTCATAGAAAAATAAAAAAATTATTTTGATGCTTGAAAGTACACTGAGAAATTTTGTCGCTCGATGGAAACAGATGCATGTTTGATTTTCATGCGAATCCCCCACTCCCTTGCCCTTTCTTGATTAGGAATTAGCATGATACAATATCATTCATTATACAACTATAGATCACTCCCACGTTCACATATGTTCGTATATCACAGTGCATTTGCACCCAGCCGCCATTGTGGCCGAAGGACAATGCAACGCGTTCGCGTACGCAGTGCTCGTCGTTCCGTGGGACAACTATAAATTGATACCACTAATTTCATATGAGCTTCGCCATCCATTTCATTCTCCACATATGATATAGAACACACGTGACGATTTATCTGCGGTTTCCCTTTCTATTAAACCCCAATCATATTCAATATGCCATAATTACACGCGCATGAAATTCACCTGGCGTATGTACAAAAATACACGTGCGTATAATTGTATGATTTTTACGTGAAATATACAATTTTGCGTGTAATTTTTCCTTCAATTTTTTTTGTAAAAAAAAAACACTTTTTTCGTATATAATCTTGGAAGTATCGTCGCTCTTAAGTCTCTTGACGTTCGACGTCGTTCAACAATGGCGGCTACCAAGGTTAACGTCGCTGAAATGACACGTATAAAAGCTACGCGCGAAACTCACACGTGTCACATACGTAGAAACGTCAGGCATGCTGCGGCTATTTCGTGAGCATGTCACGACTCATTTCAAGCCGCCAAGAGTTTCTTCTCTTTCTCTCTTACATGTAGACACATAGTCGTTCAGCCATCCCCGTAGACCCATCGGTACCCAGCGAATACCTCAACGGGACGTCATGGTGGCGCCCAGCCAGAAATGCCAAATGTGTGTTCGCAGCGTGACGGACATATTTCTCACGTGTCCCAAGGCCGAAACGTTTCGACTTATGGGAAAACGATTTTTGCCACTGTGAAACAAACTTTAGACTTGTAAATAAAATTCTGCAACATTTATGTTGGTGACATTATGCTCGGTCCACACGTGGCTCCGCATGTCCACAACTTACGTTATGTCGTGCTCGTGCTTATCGTCGCTCGTGGCGACGCTGCGAACCGCCGTTAACCCTGTTAATGCTCTGGAAGGACCAAGGGTAGCAATGTGCAATCAACCCCGTGGATACGATAAGGGTTGAAAAAAAATAAAGAAAAATGTTCGAAACTAGTAAAAAAATTGTATCTATATCGTTTATAACGCCTTCGCATTTACCAACCCGACCAAGGATGCTGTTACGTAATTGGCAAATCTTCGTGCCACTATCTCGGTACGTTATCTGAAAGTGTAATTATCCGAGGTAAAAAATTCTAAAATAGAAATTAGCCAAGCGATACAAAGCAGGCTTTAGCAGCTTTAGCAGGCTATCCTTGAGTCTACGAGATTAAATAATCGGATCGTGGTCCAGATAAGCCTGACGATTCAAAATTTCTTATACTTATGTTCCGTATCGAGTGTCTAAGTGCAAAAATAATATATACATACTTATGCACTATGTGTAAAATAATTCATATCAACCCTCGAGTATGATAATTTTTTTTTCAAATTCGTTTACAAAAATTTTCAGTAAGATGCATTCGCGCCTCGTAAGAACGTCAGCAAGATGCTGCGGATCCACTACGAAGATCTCGTTACTCGTGCACGATTGCACATACTGAACCTCGTCTCTCCCGTATAAACCACAAGTGTCTCCTACACGCAGCTGGATGCTGTTATACGATGTATTTCTGGCGGAAACAAATGCCACAAATCCTGAGAAACACGAAGCATTAAATTGGCTGACGGAGACATCCATCATTCCTTCTGCCAGCGGTTGACCTATGTTTCAGATCTTTTTGATTCTGTCTATATAGATCACACACACGTGTACACACATCCCAAGTCCTTGGCTTAAAATACCATTAACCCTATCACGTCTCCTTCCGGTCCTAACCTATAACCCATCTGCCACTTACCTTCCAGCATCCAGCATCCACCCATGAGAAACCCCCTGCGCACATGCAGAATGCTAAACCGCAAACGATAACGGTACAGAGATACCAGAGACTATTTTGGATGCTGTGAGACTCCGACTTCCTATCATTCCCTTTTCTCTCTCTCTCTCTCTTGGCTCGCCTCTCACATTCTCAAAGTCCAGACTAGCGACAGGCGCACAAATAATCATCTTATAATTTCCCTCTGACTAAATTCGAATTAACATCGCATCCCGTAATAATTCGGGATCTCTTCCCTCCCTCCCTCCATCCCCCCCTTTCACACCTCCTATCCTTCGTACCGCAGCCACTCCGCGTCTCAACTATCTCTCTCGCTCTTGTACGACTCCAAGAAGATGTCCTCGGTGCATCAGAGGCGCGGCGAATCCCGGTTCGGCGTGACAGATGCGTCCGACGATGTTCCCCGAGCGGAAATAGAGTGCGCCTAATTGGATCATTAACCATGACGCGAGAGAACGGCAGGGCTTGGACCGGGAGGAGGCTGGGAGGTTCTATTAGCGTTTCTAGATAGGACCGCCGTGTCTGCGACTGCCATTATCATTTGAGTAATGCCAGGATGGTCCGTGGCTCTGGAGTAGCTTTTGTTACTCGTTCCGTAGTATAGATATAGTTACGAACCGAGTGAGCCAATCGACGTCTTATTGTAAAATGGTCCAGCGGGGACCCCACGTGTGTGAAAGATTCTGGACCAGAAGGAACGCGTGTCTGGATGACTCTGTCAAAGGGCGAAATTTTTTTTTTCCCGACGCATTAACACGGGATAGAAATTAGAAATCTATACGACCACAGTCCGACCAATTGTCCCGACTATACAGGCTGCTATTTAGCTTCGCATTGTGATCGTAAATTCTGCTCTATTTCTCTACATAGATTTATCGTCGATTCGCGTGCTTCGTTGTATCCCTGACACATATACGGGAATGACCATTCGAATTGCTCGGCGATATAGCGTAAACGGGCAATTTGTGGTAATCGCTCATTTCTTCTTGTTCTACCTACGCGATCGTGTAGGCTGCATGCTAATTCCTTGATTTTCAAAAACCGCAGGATATTCGAGACTGCGCGAGGGATTGAATTAAATAATAAAAATAATCAACGTCGATCGTCCGGAGATTCAACGATTCGGGGTGAAGAAAAATTGGATCGTTTATTCCCACGAAAAATGTGCATCGAGTGCAGCGTATAAATTCTTAGCAACGATCGTCCTAAATCGCGGATTAATTTTAACGTGTAAACTTAATCTCCGGCTGTGCCAACCGCTCGGGCCGAACTGAGTCGAGGTGGGAAAAGATCGCGAAATAAGAGAAGGATAAAGCACGGGTTGCGGATCAGGCAGATTTCAGGCGTCGGCACATGCACAAATGCACAAAGGACTGTAGCCAGATAGAATGGACTATTGATTGCGCCATTGTACACGAAATTCTATACACTGGAGGACCGCGAAAGAAAGATGGCGACGGCTGGAGTGAAAGGATGAAAGAAAGAAAGTGAGAGAGCTTGAGGAAGAGAGAAATGAGAAATGGCGGGAAGGGAGGGGGGCGAGTGCCAAAAAAATATATATATACATGGCGGGAGTAATGGAATGGAGGGGGGGTGGGGGGTGGGGTATTATATGGAGAGAACTCGTGAAATCACTGAACCTTCCTACTGCCGGTTGACAGCCTCGCGAAAATGATGGATGACACGTCGACAAAATTTATGCCGCTGATAAATTGCACCGGTGCCAACCATTCAATAACGTCGACGTATTCGTTGCGTCTCCGACGGCAATTATCCCGTATTTGTACTCCTGTCGGGCAATTAATTGCTCTTGTGTTTCCGTCGTTATTCTTCCGTCACGGTGTACATGGGTGTATATTAGGATTGTCTATTTTCATACGTGCAAGTATCTAAAGATCGGGTATATGGGGGGTGTATAGGGGTAAATAATTTTTATTTTTTGATTTTTTAGTGTCGTGCGGGCTTAATGATGCTAACTGGACTATGTTTTTTTTCTTGGTTCCTTTTTTCTTTGTGAGTTTACCGAAAAGCATAGATTTCGATTTATGGGCTTTGAACGGAGAATAGGTGACTCTTTGTGGGTCTGGTTGAATTTGCATTGGGTTTTTTTTACACGTTTCTCGTTTCTATTTTATTGTCTTTGCCCTGTGTAAATTTCTTAAAGGTAACTCCTTGAAAACGTTGCGTGACCTGCTTTTGGCTTTTATTTCTTCCTCGAAGAAAAAGATAAAATTTATATCGTCCGGTACTTTCAAGTCGCGACAACTGGTTTCACCGCCACGTGTAATCTGTGACGAACCATTTTTCCCTAAACTGGTCTTTTTCATTGGGGCTGACGTTAAAGAATATCGCGTGACCCACGTGGCATGTTTACGGAACGGTAACGGTTAGTCTGATCTGATCGTGACTCATACTACTGTTACACGAAAAATAATCAGTGTTACCAGACGCGACTGTAATAAAAAAAAATCACGGTAAATCGTGAGAATGCTTAGTAATTTAAAAAAATTGTACCTCGTATTATATATCGTGCAAATTTTTTCCCCTCAATTCACTCCGACCACTCCATTTTGGTTTGTTTTAAATTTTCAATCGTGGCAATCATTTATCAGCTAATACCTCGTGTCTTATGGAAATTGCTAGGGGAAAAAAAAACGTGGACGCCGGTTTGTCACCAGACGTCACACAGGCGTCCGCACTTCTAAGTGGATTCTGACACGCACGTTTCGACCCCGTCACTTTCAACCCCCAAGTTTCTCCCTTGGGTCCAACCCATAGCCTTTTATCTGGTGATTCACTGAAATTCTCTATCAGTCTCTTTCATCTGATATAGCACGTCTTGTCAATTAAATTTCCATCTAGATGCCTGCTTTACCCTTTGTCCCACTACCCTTTTCGTCATTGAAACTCTACAATTTTATTCCAATTACGTAAATTCGAAATTCCACCCGATACATGGAAAACTTCACGTATCATTTGATTCAAAAAATAATTATAGTCCAATATATATATATATATTTGGTTTGAAGCGCCTGGACCCATTTATGAATGGGTACCTAGTGAACTATGATAAATCGTAAGTGAGGGCTGGTTGTGGTCTGATTTACATAAATGAACGTTTATCGACTCCCCTGTTTACGGGTGCAATGTTGAACTCGTTCGGCAGGTGTTTTTTTTTTTAATGAAATATTAAGAAGCATAAGATTAGTCTACCTTATCCCGTCGGCCGACCAAGACGCACAATTTACAAAGTCAACGCCGTCCTATAAGTCAGCTGCGAGTCATGGACTGTACTATGGGACTATGGACCATGGGACTGTAGCAATGTAGGATGGGTCGGTAGGTATCATGTTTTATGAGCCATTGTCATGGTAAATAGAGGAATGGTCCAGCGCATGTATATGCTCATCTTGCCGGTTGGGCGTTTCTCGAAGCGCCAGTATTTTGTAGCCTTAGAAAGTAAAGCGGGACTGCTTTTGTACGGAGTTGATAAAAAAAATATAATTTTGAACAATTACGGGAAGATATAGCAGATTTTAATTTAATATGTATATTTTTATTCAGGAATTGGGTGGAAATTTGGAGGAAAAAAATTTCTCTTCAATTTTTGGTTAAACATATTTTTGACGTAATGGGTCTTTCGGAGGGTGTTAAAGTTTACTGCTTCTTGATGGAGCTACGACCCAACAGGTCATAAAAGTGAAATCAATTTCGTTGCGAATCCGTATAAGGCGATAACTCACGCTTCGACTATTGGCAATAACTGGTCAAGTATAAATCGAATTTATAGCATCTCAAAATTTTTGTACCATACGCGAACCGTGATTATGAGTTGACCTTGAAGTATATAGTCGTAATTCATATATATGTATATACATCTATATACCATATGTATATTCCTCGTGTATAAAAAGTTGATAAATTCTAACTCGTTAATATTAAGAAAAATCATAAAATTATAATAACCATGATTGAAGCGCCATTAAACACATTCAAGGTAAAAAAACCACCTGGTTTTATTACATACGTGGGTGGTTAATAAGCCGTATGGATTACATAGAGAAGATTTTAAAAAGTCCCAATCCTTTGTCTAGACTGAAAATTGATAACCACCATAATATTTTATTCCCTCGAATTCTCCGTATCTGAGTTACATAATAGATGAAAATTTACCAAATTTACCAAAAAACAATTTTTATCCTAAATAATTCGCACATCACACGATACGCTTCTGAGCTAGTTCCAAGAATAAAAAAAATTGCGGGAAAAAATTTCTAAAAAAACCTGTACATAAACCCAAGCATATCCTTACAGAAAAAAGTCACAGCAGGATTCCGTAAAAGTCCTGAAATATTTTTGTGCCTTCCTAAGGGATGCTGGGAAACGATGAACACACACTGTGTTCATCGATGCATCCCCGTTTACCTGCTTCTTAACAGGGTGTCTATCGCAATGGACCAGGATACCATCCCTTGCTCGTTCGTCTCCCGTAGATTTTAAAAATCTAACAGACCCACCCCCCACCCTCCCCCCCAATCCCTAACCTATTTCGTGCGCAAAGAATAAAACAGATGTTTGTACAAATTCTCTCCGCTCACTTTTCACATTCGGCTTTTGTTACGACCAAAGACCCCCTTTACGAGCAATAACTTACGAGCTGAGAACACTTTGACCTCTGAACCCTCAGACACCTTCCTCTCGCCTTATGATACACCAACTCCCAAGAGCGACGCTCGTTTCACGATCGTTGAACCACGGCGTCGAGACGCCCGCCGGAAGTTGAACGAACGGAAATCGATCTTGACCAGTTCTTGCCTCGAGCAAGATCAGCAAAAACATGGTAAACCTTTGGAATGACCATTGGACACGTGACTACCAATAGGTATGACGCTGACAAGATAAATTACACGTTCAGATTCATCCTGGTATCCGAAAGCAGGATCCTTGGACGTATCCGAATTATACGTGAAATTAAATCGATATTCAAGCAGAGAGTAAATTCCAGTCAAGTGAAAATCACGTGGACTCTGAATACCTTGTTGAAACCTGATGGTCATTCTGAATTTAATTAAACGCATACCAGTCCCAACGTCATTTGTCCGTATACAATAACCCCATAAGTGAATTCTATGATTATATATATACATATATGTATATACGTACATTATAATTACGGTATGCATCTTGAGTTTGTCCGTATAAAATAGCTGAGAAGAATTTCATTCTAATCTGTCAATCGATTAGGGGGACTGAGCTGAGCTTGTACACCTTGATAGGTACCAATGTGCTTAACCATTCAAATATGAACCATCTATCGGGATGGTGAAGTGGGTCGTGATGAACAAAGAATCGTTGGATGCTGTTCTAACGAGGGGGGCGTAAAAAGTAACTAGAAAAGTTTTCTTACCAGCAAGGTGACAGTGAAATCTCAAAGAGGATTCCCAGTCCCATACCATTCAGGTTTTTGACCCGATCGTTCTACTCAGCCTCCATATGGACCCCATAGAGACTCTCCTCTCGTTACACGTACAGTCCCTCTCGAGCGTCACTCCAGAGTCCAGAGTGACCATCCGCATGTCCCTGGAAGAGCGATGGAGTCTTCTGACAGGACGTCGCTTGGTCGAGACGAATAGGTAAGGTTGGGTCCAGGTTGGATGCTGGAGTAGAGATCAGTGTCGACACGGAGGTATCGTTGGTCCACGTGAGGATACTGCGGATGCTGGGTCCAAGGACCAGGTTGGAAAATTAAGGGGGTGACAATGACGGTCGGCCGAGACGGTTAAACCAATTCCGATTGGGTACCTACAGCTGGCATCGAGTGAGATTCCCGTGGGAATGGACCTGTTCCCTTTTAGTTGGTATTACGTGCCTGGAAATGGGAACGAGTATTAAGACTCTAAACGAGAGGACGTCTGGTCTAACGAGCGACGCTAATGTCGATACCATGGAAACTTTGTATGCCTGACGTTTAACCCCCCATGGGAATATAGCTGGTTGATACCGTGTCCTGTGTAGGGGTTACCTAGGTCACGTCCTGAGGGAAGGAAAACGGGATAATTCGTTATTCAGACGTCGAGTTCATTGAAAAGGGTGCGAGAACAAAAATTTTTATATTAACAACGACTATAACCATCGATACGTTTTAGGGGTTACTTGAAAGGAAGGGAAAAAAATTCAGCATATCTAATGGGAATGAATATTTTATTTGATGCTGGAGATCGACTTGGTCCAGGTCTGTGTATCCTGATAAGAGATAACGTTGGGCTCGGTGGGTACAAGAGACTGGGAATCGTTGTAGCATCGTCAAACAGGTATCTCGAGCTACCACCTAGACAGACATTTAAATCACTGGATAACAAGTTCATTGTCGTCGCGTTGTAAATCTGCCTTAAAAAAAAAAGAAATCTGCAATATCGCGCTGTTAAAGGGATCGTGGGCGAGTAACAGGCCTATGTAATTCCACTTGGAACTGGTTCGATGGGACTGCGCAGCTATTGCTGGGGGTGAGTAACGTGGGTCGGGGTCATGTTCCTCGAGGTAGCAGGAAGCGGATGCTGGGCTTATAGAGTCGAAGAGGGAATTTTCATTCCGGTGAAAAAGTAGTTTCACTCGGTACGGGAACACTGGGTACTATGGAAAACTAAGGGTTGGTTAGGAAACGGGATGAACTGGGCGTATGGGACTCGGGATCGGAATGGGAAAGGGGATGGACGGGGGTTCATTGTGTCTCACCATGTGAGGTCCCCGTGTTCGCGGACCTCCTGCTGTCTACCCGGTGAATTCAAGCAGAAGGCCTGGAATTCATTTCTCAGATTATAAACTATGTTTGTTACGCGCTGCTTGCTTTGCTGCCACCACAAGGATTACTCACTCCCTTGAATGCCTCTGGAAAATTAATCATCGGATTCGTGGATGATGTGCTTTAACGTCCATTCAGACGCCTCGTTTCGACGATACTAAACTGGCTTTCATTTTGGATCGATATACACGTGAATTTAGTATATAACCCCGAATCGAGTATTTGATCCTTGCTGAATCCTGAATTTATGGTTTTGTACTCTTGTCGATTTTCAGATTGACCAAACATTGTATATGCATTGTACGTTTACTGTGTACACTATGAAATAGTTACTAGAGCTAGGGAAATCTGGGAATAGACTGTCACGAGGGAATTGGTTATTATTATTCCTTTCTTTACTGTATTGTGGATTATTTTGGGTATTACCTCGGGTACAACATTTTCATTTCGATATTCCATACCTTTACGTATGCCAGGTACGTTACGTAACCTTCTGTTACATTGTCCGTAGTTATTTGTAAATACGGCTGAATTACCTCGTAATACCGAAACTCCCTTAATTGAGACTTTTTCTAGTCCGATCACGTGGTGGACCCTGGCTCTGTTGCCTACATGTGCTGAATACAAGGGTGCAATTGTTTTCATTGAAAACGACTAGAAGCCCGGAAAAGCAAGGACGGTATGCACGTTTCCCTGTGTCGTCCGGTGATTGTAATTGATACGGGAATAGTGTAGTTGCGCCGGCTGGTGGCAAATTGCGGAACTATCCCTGTCAGACACTTTTAGTTGGAGATCCTCTTTCGTTCGCGAACAGCGAACGCGGAGTTTCATTTGTGAAAGGTTTCTTTTTGGCTCAATTGTCAAACGAAGCTTTTTACGAAAAGTCGTTTGTGAGTATATACCTATAAAAAAATTCGAATTCTTTTTTTTAATGGACTTTGCGGTAGTATCTATAGGATTAATTTGCAAGATAAAAAACGTTCTCGATTTCGAAAGCCCATTGTCAATGGGTTCATTGTTGAAAGAGAATTCCCTGCATATATGTATATACTGTCTTTTTTTTCATTTCTTCAAAGCCCATGTGCAGTTTCCCTTAAAAAAAATGCGCATATAAATAAGCTAATCAATTTTTAACTCACATTTTCAGATAAAAATTCTTTGTTAATCGCAATCGAATCTTTTCAACCATAATTTCTTTTTCATAAATCTCCATTTATTACTGTAACATTTTTTTTACATTTTTCAAATAACTTTCACAGATGCACTTTGATTAAATTTCATAGGTAAAACTAATATCAACCCTTTGAACACTCAACTTATCGTCCTCAAAGTGCCACCCCAATATCTACCATGTGTCGGAACATTCTTGCATCACTGATGAGTCACAGTCAAATAACTATGCAAGCTTAACTATTTCCATATAACTATTTCCTATATAACATTGCTTGAGATACACCTATTTATACGTATATAACACAGCGTACCACCACTTTGATGCAAAACAGGAAGAAGTATACCCAGTGGGCAGTACGGTAATTGTATTTCCTTGTCTGCCGTCTAATTTAAAGAAAAAGAAAAAAAACCAAAAAAATATATATAAACTCAAGCAATCGCTGCTCATTCGTGCCGCTCGATGCACTCGCTCGTAAATCTCGTGCGTTCGTGTCACACGGTAAATGCAGATGAAGCCTGGACAAGTCGCCGCGTATTAAGCCGGCATTACAGGCGTAACTTGATTTAAATATTAAAAAAATTATCTATCGGCATTCGAGATGTACCCACATATAATTCCTTGTTTCACGCGTCGATCTTATTGAATGTAAAAAAAAAATTCCATATAAATCCTTTTAATTCCGTCAAAGACTTTAATCTTTCGGAATGTAAATTTGAATTTCCCGCCGTACGCAGCTCCCGGCTATAACGGCCTAGCAACGAGGTTATTCCTTCTATACGATTTAAATGGTTACGCTTGGTAAAGACCCACACCTATCTTATTATCGTTCATTGAACTTCCCCTCTTGTTACATAATGGCGGACATAATAAATTCACAGAAGAAAGCACATTCGCGGCATAATTCATCCTACAGGCGCACAACTTCCTCGGGGCCGGACGCAATGGAATATCAAACGATAAAGAACGGACCCGTCTTCGTTACGCAAGAGTTAACTGCGCATGCGCGCAAACGTTCGCGTTTCTTCGCCATACTGAATTAATGACGAACACTTGGGAAACGTTGCACATGCTCGTGCAACACTCGTTGAATATTCAAAATTGATGAATACTCCGAGTCCCTTTAGGCGACTGGAAACTCCGCTGAAAGTTTATCTCATTGGTTCGAGAATTAATTTTCTTGATTTTCGTTATTATTATTTCTTCTCCCTTTGCGCTGCAAGAGCCAAGTACTCTTGGCGGGAAGTAGGACTATAATAAAGACAAGAATCAAAGACAAGTCGTAATGGTTATCTATAGGGATGTTGGTTATACAGACGTTGCGGATGTTACGAGTGTAATAAAGTACGTGATTACAGGGAGGCTGCGATGGACCATAATAATGGATAGGATATTGTAATAAAATTTTTTAAAAATTTTACTCTCATACACAGACATATAGATTACTAAAAAATTATAGAGAATGAAAGTTTTGAATTATCTTTTATTCTTATCAGGATATGATTTTCATCTGCTCGTTTAATAATTTTATTGATAACACTATAAAGTTTGTATGCTGCTTTGATACAGGCAATCGGTATAGACAGTCTTGAAGGCTGTTCGAGCGCGTTAAATTTTCTTCTTGCATCTCTTCGTGTGAGATAAGGTGTTTCATTTTGCAGCAAAGTTTCGAAAGATGGGGGTTTGGGGGGAGTGAACGAAATATCAGTAAGCTTCGCAAACATAAAGTAAGACGTAACCAAACGCCTTAAGGCACGAGCGACTTTAAGTTTCTGCCATGAAGTCTGTATATCTTGTGTATAAGTAAATTGAGTGGCAAAGAAAAATATTCAAGAAATTTTAAATCCACCCGTTCCTGCTTTATATTTTCTGTGCAAAATAATATTTAAAAAAAATAAGAGAAAGAAAAAACAGATAAATAACAGTTTTATCAAGTGGAAAGAAAATAGATATCTTTAACGTTACTTTCACCCGATGCACTTGGTATGCATTTTGCTAGTGCACTTGGTTACCGATGCAACCGATAACATCCATTGAATCGAAGTAAATCAGTTCCTTACCCGAAACCATTAAAACTTGCATCCACGGTCCAGATAAACTCTGGCTTATATTGGTATTTATGGAGCCAGCAGGAATCGCCTGAGTGCACTTGGCGCTACTATCTATTTTGATAACGCGACAATCCCTATGGTTAATAAAATGATAGACCACACCGTGCGTCCTTGCATTAGCTAAGAATGCCAGAAGACAAATTCAGATCGCAGTTATATATGTGTATGGTATGTGGATATATATATATAGTGTAGAGCTTGGTAAGTTTTTTACCTGGTCCGATGGTTCCCAAGATCTCACTAATGGATATTACGTATTTTAAGTATTTTTATTACTAATCTGCATTAAGAGTATCGTTGAACCACTTACTAATCCATAATAACGATTACCCGTTGGAATTTTTTCGTAAAGTCAAACCCCACGTGTACCACGTGTGACGTAGGTGGATACGAGCCACTTAGAAAAAATTCGATCCTACATCAGACTCGAGGAAATAAACGCGTCTAGAAAAGAAGATCAGACGGCTTACGGAGGATTTGGTAAGATAGAAAATCCGTCTCTATATCTTTTTAATGCACTGAACTTCTTTGGCTGAAATTTATATGTGGAGGCGGGACGATGCTTTAAGCAAAGTACGAATGGAGTCTTTTTCATATTTAAAAATAGATAATGTACTTTGTTGCTATATTATTTTTTTTTCGTGTTTCAGGTATGTTGAAAAATGATAAATACCGATGGCCAAGATGGCTCCGTGCTGTAACTACCGTAAGTAAGATATTAGCACTGAATGGATACCTATGTAATTAACGAACGTTATCGCGTACAGCCTATACTGGCTATAGTCTTATTCTATGCTGTCGCCCTTTAGTGGATGGCTCGAAGTAACGTGACTTTATTTTCATTTTGGACAAACTTCGAAATTGGCGACTTTGAGTCTTGGATGAATTATTTTTTGCATTAAGGGATTACGGGTTATAATAAATTATTTTTTGTAATATTGGGAGATTCGCGCGAATTTTAATCTGGTTCGATCTTTGGCTAGAGCTGTGATTTTTTATTTTGACGATTTTTCAAATTTATTTACTCTTCGTATGTGTCCTTTTGGCTATTTGCGAAATACATTGTGTCTGGAACGTGTTGCGCGCTTCTCTTTGCTTGGATGAACAAGAAGATGAGCTCTTTGCTCTGTTGGCATGACTATCTTTCCTAGAATAGATAGGGGTCGACGACTTTATCGGCAGTAAAGAGAATCTGGATCCAAGTATTGTATAAACATCTAACTTTTCTTTATATATCGATCGTATATAGATAGCTGACTTGGTAGACGGACGCCATTTTGAAGATTAAATTTTTTTCGACGGTATCGGAAACGGAAAAGTTCCGAAAATGTCTAAATTTTACTCTTACGCTGTATATACATGCTCATATAATATATGCACACATATATCTATATTTTGATAAATATATTACTGGACCCGTACAAAATTATAGCGCGGGAGGTACTTTTATTTTTACTACTAACAGGTTCAATATCTTTTTTATCTAATGGTTTTCTTATTGATTTTTTTTTAATTCATTCTTCTAATCAATTCTTCTACTACCCATCCACAATGACTGATGACTCTATTAAGGGTACAGGTTTGGGGGTTCGTTTTGATCTAACGTCACGGATGAAGTATAATATCGATCACAGGAACAAATGTATCGTCCACTCAAACATCCATAGAGCACAATTTTTTTTTATTCTAACATACAGCCATAACAGTTCCACAAGCAATCAGAACCTTTCAGAGACATAAACATCATAATTCCTAAAGAGTAAACGATAATAAATAACACAGCCTATGGTTATATATCAGCATATATAATTGATTATCAAAATATCGAATGAAATTTTAATGAGTAATATTTCAACTCCAATCGGATATCTATTATCTTAATTGAATTATACACATCCATGAATGTTATTCATCAGTTCCCATAAGCACGAAAAAAATTATCCATATATATTGTCTTCATATATCTCCCACCATATAAAATACGAAACTCTAAGTTCAAATCCAATCAAACGTAGCCAACGCGATTTGAAGAAAACCATAAGAATATCGTGTCCTATAATCTTTCGCATACTCGCAGCTCTGGCAGTGAATTAAAGAGCGGACATCAGAAACCGCTATTTTTCGTGCGTCAACTAGAGATCGTTAATAATCCCGAAACGTGGCTGCACTAAAATCTGTTCCAAGTTATTTTTGGCACGGCGGCACATCTGTCCACTGTAAAATATATCGTCTGTTCGCTAGAGTAAAAAAAAAAATTTTTAAAGCTACTTCTTGTCTCTCCTCCTTTCCTTCATTCCTTCCTGTCTCACGAAGAAGAAACACCACGTTCGTGTACAAGTTTCATTTTATTCACCTATTCGTAGCCAAGAGGGCTGGCTGGCATTCTGTGCTTTACATGCATGCAACTGCAATATACGTATATATAGTCAGAGTTACCAACCTAGCAGCTACCTACTGTACGCTGAACACGTATAAGTTTATTACAGCTTGTTTTCAATTTACCACCGAGATACTCTGTGTAGTTTCGCCATGATGGAACACGGGAGTAGTTTCTAACCTGAAAGTGTACCTGGTAGTTTTCTCAAAATATAGACCGTTTATCATTATTGTCCGTATCCCTTAACATATTGTACGGCATTATACCAGAGTTTGAATTTCTCGTACTAATTTATTTGTCACCGCGTACGTTTTGAAATTCACTGCTAGTATACGAGTATCGTCTTTTCTCTTTTATCTGCGTGCAATTAAGTGAGACGTAAACATGCTCGCAATACTAGCAGTGAATTTCGGAACGTCGTATCCCCTACGTACTTCATCTAGGGAATTGTAGTTACGCTTGTGCGCCTACGGATGTCAGGTGGTATATTTGACTAAAATGGCCGACAGTGTGTCCGGGATTTTGAAAGTGACAGAAAGACAAGCAATTACTATGAGTGGAAGATCTTCACACAAGAGGGATTGTGCACCCCCTTTTTTTTACGTCTGCAACCCTTTTGCACTTTTCCCCAAGCACTTATTGTCAGACAGTGCAAGGGGTCAGAGTTCATCCTCTCAATAGCTGTGTGCGTCGTAACTGGAGATGTTTTGCTCTGGATACTGTCAACGCTATGCAGCCAAGTGGTTTTCTACGTGTCGTTTTGTAAGTACCTGATACTTCGTTGTCACTTTGATACTATGATGGTAGAATTTCTTGCTGGATCGAAAAGAGAAGAATTATCACGTCTGTTATTTAGATTTGCTCTCGGCTATAAATTCTCGGCAGTGGAGCGTCTTGTAGGTTAGAAAGGAGGTCGTGTGTTTTAGTTGAATGTTTGTACAGTCCAATGTTCTGTAGCTACAAAGGATCCTTTGGAAACTCTGTACCACAGTGTATCCCTTATTGTCCAACCCTTACACTTTCAAGAAGTTTACCCCTGCTATGGGTTACTTTAAGGGTTGTTGTTGTCTCAGGGGGTTTTGGGATGCGTGAAGAAGCAGTCACGGTATCCGCATAGTCACCCGTGATTAATGCCGATTAAATTAATTGCGCGTGTATAATGACTCGTGTAACAATTTTTTTAATTTAATTTATTATATATCTTACTTCATACTTCAATATATTGGAACGCGTTCGATGAAACTCGTATTCTTTCCTGCTAAGAATTCTTTCACCGAATTCTCCTACACGCTTGTCAAATATTTCTTTTCGATTGTTTGTCACGGCTAATGGTACGTGCCTGCATATCTTCATATGCCGCAGAAATTGTTATGGACGTTGGACAATACCGAGGAACCTAAATTTTTCTAGAAGTATGAATTATCAAGTAAACAGCCATCGTACGTGCGAATTTAAAGGAGCGTCTTGACGGTGTATAACACTGTATTATGTGTTTCATAGTGCAGACCGAGCCTGGCGGATCTCGCGCCGTTATACGTACGTCCCTCCTCTTACATTAGCATATCCAATACATTAGTTCCGGCAAATTACATTTCGTATTACGTTTTAAATATATGTTTTCCATGCTTTTTGGCTCGCTCTATGCGTTCAATTTACATGCGGAACGGCCGTTGCTGGCTGCCTTGTTTATTTATTTCTGGCCCGCAGGAATTCTCGCGCGACCAATCTCCTCCTCTTCTGGCATCCCCACTCTTGCCGGTAACTGTTACCGCAAAAAAGGATGCCGATAAAGTACAAGGATCTTGTACACCGACTCCTCCTCCTCTCTCTTCCACCCAACAAAGAGAAGAGGATACCAAAAAGAGAATCGATCGAGTCCCAAGACAAATGGCGCGTAATACCATTTTCGAAGAACGAAATCGATCGCGTAGTCACGCAGTTAAGTACCGTTACTCGACGAATTTCTAGCGTTGACTATTCCCTGATCCATATAGTACATATATTTACCTCGAGACCCTCGGTCCACTCGACTTGGGTCCCGGAAGTTAGCCCCCTATAATTCGAAAATTCCAATTCCGTTGTTTGTTCCGAGTTGTTCTAAGTTTGTTCTACGATGTTCCAGAAAAACAAGTTTGTAACGGTGAGGCGGAAAAAACTATGTTCCATGTTTTTCTTGGTTGTTCTAGGTTTTTATAGGTTTTTATAGGTTGTTCTAGGTTTTTCTAGGTTGTTCTAGGTTTTAATAGGTTTTTATAGGTTGTTCTAGGTTTTTATAGGTTTTTATAGGTTGTTCTAAAAAAAGTTCCAGTAAAAGAGTGTTTTTTTTTGAC
>JARQTJ010000829.1:103755-166937 GCA_030142635.1 Trachelus troglodyta
CGTCTTCGTATATACCGTAACGTTAAATCTTACTAGGATCCGGGATGGACCCGATTGCTCGGGGAAAAAGATCGAGGCCGATATGTTTTCGGGATAGTACTTGGTGTGATTTTTATTTTCACTCACGGGTTTTTACAAAATGACCTCAGGGTTGCGTTTTTACTCTGACTGACCTGCTTGGTCTTAGGAGGAATTCGAATTATTTTCGAATTTCGACGTTCTCACTCGAGCGTTACCACCTCCCGTTCTCGATAATATTCATCAAGGATTCCTACGCTGTTCGTCTTCGTATATACCGTAACGTTAAATCTTACTAGGATCCGGGATGGACCCGATTGCTCGGGGAAAAAGATCGAGGTCGATATGTTTTCGCGATAGTGCTTGGTGTGATTTTTATTTTCAGGTTTTTTACAAAATGACCTCAGGATTGCGTTTTTACTCTGACTGACCTGCTTGGTCTTAGACGGAATTCGAATTATTTTCGAATTTCGACGTTCCCATTCGAGCGTTACCACCTCCTTTCCTCGATAATATTCATCAAGGATTCCTTCACTGTTCGTCTTCGTATATACCGTAACGTTAAATCTTACTAGGATCCGGGATGGACCCGATTGCTCGGGGAAAAAGATCGAGGTCGATATGTTTTCGCGATAGTGCTTGGTGTGATTTTTATTTTCAGGTTTTTTACAAAATGACCTCAGGATTGCGTTTTTACTCTGACTGACCTGCTTGGTCTTAGAAGGAATTCGGATTATTTTATGCTTTTCTTATGACCAGTGGGGTCCGGACTGGGTGGGGGTGCCCCATCCGTGCCTTATCAAAAAATTGATTCCTTGTCCCGGTAGCGTTACAATATGTATATATATTACTAATCCAAAGAGTTTATCAAATGATAATATTAAAATGTCGTGTCGAGGCGCCCAGTGAATTCTTGCTTAGCGCGATTTAGACACAGGCGTTACGCGAGCGTATCTTGCCGTAAGGGTGGATCTCCGGGAAGGATGAGTCCTCGTGCAGGATATCTACCTGCTTCGTGTATGATCAAGGGAGTACTGATTATGTATCTCAATCATGGGAAACTACCGGGGCGGGAGTCCGAGTCCAACATAACCGCGTTGCCCCGCGGCCTCTACATGTGAGGTCCTGCCATCTTCCCGACAGCGGTTCCCAACCGATTCTTCAAGAACCTTACGCTTCTCTTACGACGTCTAATTCAGCTGCGACCATTGCCAAACTATGGTTAGGTAATTCCTGAATCGGATCGAGAATAACTTTGTTTCGGGGTTACGCAGGATACCAGTGCGACGTTCGTTAGAGGCTGGACCAGAAACGTGTCCGGAGCACAGCTGTCACTTGATCTCTAGAGAATTTGCGATCCTTTGACGAAGGAATTATTTTGCTCTCGCGACTCCGACTGACCTCGGTCCCTGATCTTTGTATGGGTATGTCTGAGGATAGAAGTAAATGCCAGGTAGAAAACTTTTGTCGCTACGTTGGTGCACTCGTGTCTATCTGCTGGTGTCCTTGGAATATTGTGAAAAAATTTATAGTAATCTTTTGTGAAGTTAAATTTTCAACTTAAGCATACCTTGGAACTTTATTGTTTAATGGGATAAAATGCCTGTAAGCATTGATGCTTGACGTTCGTGCGTAGCGGAATTTCAACCTAATAACCTTATTCGCAGAAGCCATAACGCGTAGATTTGTAAACTCCTGGGGAATCGTAAAGCCTTACCGAATATAACCTATAAAATGTATTTTGATTTCTTTTCACGCGACGCTCCTTGGGTTCGAAATATTTACGTTGGCGAAAACAAATTTACTATTCGTTACGGCAAATCGTGGTTTTTTTTTGGGGGTTGGTATAAAACGTTATAATCCTATGCGATATGCTCTAAATTATATACTGGCTTCTAGACTAGGTTGTATCTGCGTATAGTCCTATCGAAAGGGCTTTAACTTTAACTTGAAATCTCATAACGACTCTGTAGATATCGGCATAATATTGTTTTTGTTCCCAAAAGCCAGGGACTTAAAGAGATGACAGAGAGTCGAGCCCTACGGTACTTGAGTGCTCCTGCGGGGGCTGTTTCCAGCAAGTAGGGGGGGTCGAGGGGGGGTTGGAGTGTCGAAGTTTTGTTATGTCGCTCGAGTGTATTTCGGTTGCGTTCTGACTCTCTCGAGAGAGACTGTGTTTGGATTGGCAGAGTTCGGCATGGCTGCTACCGACGTCAAGCCATTTTCCTCGCGTATGCGGTTTTTTTATTTATTTCATTTTTTTTCCTAGTTTTTCTCTCCTGCTCCCTGTTTTCCTTCTCTTCGCCTTAACACGACGATGCGCTTAATTTATAGTTTGCCAGGCGTTATACTTGGTCGCGGTGAAAACGACGCCCGGCGTCCAAATTAATTACTACCTTACGCGGAATCTCTCGATGGCCTTTTTATTGCTTTTCATCCTTTTTTTTTTTTTTTCATTTTTGACAGCGCCATGGTAACAATCTTTTTGTACTCTTTTAACGCCAGTATTATTAATTGTATATATTAATATTCTCGCGCGACTTGGATTTTTCTACGGTGATTGTTTTGTATACGTATTATTTTTAATTATTTTTTTTATTTAAAACCCCACTCGAACCGTTTCCATTCTCTATGTCGATAGTCGCAGAAACGGCAGAGTTCAGCATTGAAATATCGAGAGGCTCGGCTTCGCCCACGGGGGTTTCAACGCCGCGGTAACATTTATGACGGCTCAGGCATATAGCGCGGTAGGTGCGCTCGTAAGATGGAACGAAAGGAAACCGTGGGGAGAAATGCGCGCAGCCAGTAACGATTTAACACTTTGGATGCGTCATAAATACGTTCGCGGGCCATAAATCCCATGTCGATTCGAGCGAATCAATTTACATTTAACCTACAAACACGGGAGGCTCTCGGGAACGAGGGGGAAAAAAAAGACACTCGCGGGATATGACGAATGGCTCTAATTTCGCGAGGCGTATTGTGACTCTTTGGATTTTCAATGCGCAAGGACATCTGGCATTCGCGATATTATTCATGGAAAATTCGCACTTTTACGTCGCGTCGATCCAATCGCGAAAACCAGGGATCTAACTTGAGTCTTTTTATAAGGGATATAAATAAAAAAATCTCATTCAGTACCTTAGGCCTTGTCAGTGGATTCATATATCAAAATATTATAAGTTATTACGTCATCGTTCATGAGAAATATGCTGTTAAATCTGGGATAAAAATGGATGACTTTATTTTTTAAAGATTTTGTTCCTCACTTCGCGTTCTAAAAATCATCTATTTTTCTCATCCTGTTTCTCGTCAACCCTCGACTTTCGTATGTCAAATTATTATTTCGTCACTAGCGAAATTTCACTAAAATCTTTTTAAATCTATCACGTGAATTTATGAAATCGAAATTTAAGGAAATAGAAATCATCCTTCGGTGTTGCAATAGTTCTGAATAACCGTCTGCGTATATATATAGCTATTCGATCTTGTCAGAAGTCCAAGTCGCAAGCTCGGGGTTAATTGAGCTGACCAGGAAACCACTGGTCGACTGTGGTCAGGGTGGTTCAGGGGTAGTTTTAAATTAAACGTTTCTCCATCTCGTTGGGCTTTTGAGTCTGCTGGAAGCAAAAGCAGCTTGCAAATTGGAATGCAGAACATTCTGCTCTTACCAATTGGGCTTCGAATTACAAAGCCTAAGGGTTGATGATTGCTAGCTTCCAGAGGTGAGACACACTGTGTCTCCATATCTTCTATCACTATATACATGTATATATATATATATATAGACTCGAACAAGCAGTCATGCTTCAATCAATATTTATTCAGTCAGCTCTTCCCTAACCTTTCGGTTCTCCCTTCGTTCATGAAGTCTGCCACGTCCCGTGAAAAACAGTGAACCCCGCCTATCAATTGACAAAAATCGATCCCTTTGGATTGATTAGAAATTTCGACGATCGACTCATCTTCATCGTTGGGCAATTCTCTGTAAATTGTATAGTGAAATTTAAATTTCTTTTCCAATACTGCCAAATTTTCCTGGTCAAGAGACTAAAGGTTCGTGACTTCACGACAGGCCAAATAGAAGCGAAGAAAAATTATGCAATCAAGTAATGGCTGCTTTTGGTATATACCCTAAAATAATCACATCGTAATTGTCGATCAATTATATTTCGACGTATAGTCAATTTTCGAGTATAAAAAAAAGATATTCCAACTAGAAATAAAACTCTGACATTCATCCGTTTAGAGGAATACTTCAAATCCAAAAATTCCAGTTACCCGAAATTCAATTCTCGAAGGCAATTATCGAATTCCAATGGTCTCGAGCGTGTTGACTGATCGAAAAATTTCATTAAATTTTTTAAAATTTAATCTTGTCTCATGGCCTTAATAAAATGGTAATTTTTTTTTTGTGAAACCACGTAATCACGCCTCGGCTCATCGCTCTCCGGAGATTACTGAATTACGTTTCAATGCCGCGTATTAATAAAGACACATGAGAAGCTGATCGTAAAGATCCACTTGGTCTATAATAATTGTCAATTTCGAACAGAATCACGATGACGCCACTGCCTGATACAGGATACCTTACCATCTAATAGAGATAAGAAGCATCGACTCCCCTAGAATTTAAACGTCAACGTCTCGAGGCACTTGGTTACGCCGATAATTGATAATTGCTCAGCATTTTCAACTTAACTATGAATATTATCGCGCAGCTAGCAGGCAATTAACGATAATCAGCTGCAATCTTAGACATCGACGTTGGACGTTTTAAAAGTAGTTGCGTAACTTTAAGATAATATTTTCTTTTTATTTCCGATTCCTAGAAAACTAGTTGGATAGATTTTTTTTCCCATAATTTTCAACCAATCAGCTACCGCAAACTACATGAATTATTTAAATGAATTCATATTATTTGACGTTTCTTGTTTTCATTCAATTATCATATTTATTTTCATTCCATCTCCAGTCAAGGAACTCGAAATTTCTCCAAACTCTCATTACAATTGTTAAGTCCTTGCCATTATAATATCAATGTATTTGATTAGCCAGAAATTTTTTTTTTCATCGATCGATTAGCCACACTGTCAATTCCATGCGCAGCCTGTTATCTCGGAACGAAATAAAAATCATCGTTCATCCTTAGTTCTGCGTTGTACTTATCCTTCGTATATATATTTCTATATATACCCTCACAAAGTCATCATCGTGTCTGTCATAAGTCATTATTAAAAGTCTCAGCGTTCTTCAGCCCCAGAGGTTAAGGGATCAAGTGAAATTGATTTGTGCTCACAGTGGACCACTGAGACTTCATCCCAGCGTTAAATGTCATCTCGTAATTCGATTACCAAGGAACTTGATATAAGCTGCCATATACATGACCGAGTAATACCGCATGGGTATATTAATTTTGTATATTTAATATTTTCGAATTTTTTTTTCATCATTTTCAAAACATACAATACCTATCCACTAAAATCGGCCCAACGATATATCTCTTGAAAAGATTATTTTCAAAATTTCAATAACCAATGACTTCACGCACTCCTACCAGCGTCCCTTTAGTATCGGACCAAGAACAGAGAACAGGGCGGAATTCATATTGTAGATTTGTCGAAGCGATAATGTTTCCCGGTCGCGACCGTGAATGGAATCAGTGAAGGAGAATATTAAGATAAGCTGGTCGCATCGACGCAGCATCCAACTCCATGTGAATAGGTGCTTATGGAGCATGAGTTCACTGCACCTTATCCTTACAAGATCCACTCCCCTTTTTTTCTTTTTTTTCCCCCCCTTTAATCTTATCCATTCCCCTTGGTTCTATTCACGATTACTATTACACCCTCGTATCTCCGACCCTTATAAATGCCTCGCTAATAAATACCCCCCGATCGGACATCCTTATCAATGACTTTATCTAATCTCACAAGGATTGATTCAAACCCAGCGAAGCCTCTAGGCATTAAGAAACCTCGTGACTTTGAATTTTTTTTTCTTTCGAAAATTTTCTTCGACTTCCATCTGTTTCATCGTATGTGTATACGTGTATTTTGGTTACGTACAGTCCCTATCGGTCCAGCCAGTTTATTCCCTCTTGTATCTTGTACGAATATCTGGGTTAGTTAGTGGAAACGTGCAGAGGCGTTTTGCCAATAATAGATAAGACGTGTAGGTACGTATCACGTATGATCGATACATATGTATCAAAGAATGTATCTACTATCTACTCTTTGGTTCATTAGGCGTACGAATGCTTTACTTTATATGTGTAAAAACACGTGTCGACGTAGAATCGTTAAATTTTTACTTTTATATGTACTCATGTTCATGTGTGATCATACGTGGATATACGAGTCTCCGGGTTAACTACACTCGTTTCCATTTTATCGCGCTACCTCCTACCATTTATTCTGACACGCGAATACAAACTTCGTACCTTCTATATGTTACCGGCATAAAAACATACCTGGGATACCTATTGTCTCTGCCACGTGGCCGAGAATAACGCGTTATCAGTTTTTATAAACTTACATATACGTATGTATATATATACATTGTATTAGTAGCACAGGCGGGATACGCGGACAAAAAAAAATTGTCGATTTTTTCTCTCCATTTTTCAGTAGGACAGTAATTCTGTTTTGCATCGCCATCAGGAAATTGGCTGTTTTTCGCGAATCCGGTCCAGTCGTCGCGCTTGTTTTTCCACTGCACGTGCACCTTTACATCGTCGAATTTATTGGAAATTTCTCGTTTTCGAGTCGAAAGCTCGCGAATTCCTATTATCTCTGGCATTTCGGTTCTTACTCCAGCTAATGTTGCGTGTTTCTTTTTGTGTGTATATACCGGCGCCCCCTCCTTCCTCCCACGCAGAATACGTATTGTGTCACTGTAATACGTATTACCGGCCGTTTCACGTATATCTATATACAGGCTCACTCGCACGTGAGAAATCGCACAGTGGCGGAAATTACTCTTCGATCGTTCTCTCGGGCACGTTCGTCCCAGAAAATGGTCAGAGGCGACGCCAGAAGCCTTTAGGTATCAGCTCGGTGGAAACGAGAGAAATCTGGAGGCAGGTTTGTTTAGGTTCCAGCCGGGCCGAACCCGTCGACCAAACGAACATCACCTCGGAGCTGCTTTAACGAGCAAACAAACTGCGGTCCAGCTATTACGTCACCCCGGTTTCTGTTCTTATTTCGTCGGATCGGACACCAAGGACCTTTTGACGTGCGTCGTGCATTGATTTTTCAAGGTGACTTACGAGACACCCCGTAGATGGCCGAACGCAACAGTACTCTTGTTTCTTCGTTAAAACTTTATATCTCCGTGTTTATCCTTATTTTAATTAGGACGATGGAAAATTTCATTAGGCTAATTAAAATTGTACACCAGCGTCCCGCCGATGCTTCTTTTTTTTTACGTTCACCTTAGAGTACGTACAAGATGGCGCTTCGTTTGCCGATTGAGATATCGATTCTCCGGAGTGACTCGTTCGGCTCGTGTTTAAAGGCTGGGACTTGGGGCGAGTCCGATGCGTAGTTAATTATCGACTTATTAATAGGACACGACAAAGTAGTAATTAGCTGGACAACCCCTTCCCTCCCCTCCTCCCCCCGTCCCTATCGACACTTATTATGCTACGAAGCGGAAGTACAAAAGGAGAAGGCGGACACGACAGACGGATGAATACTTATTAGTGAGAGAGAAAGAGAGAGAGAGAGTCTTATGCACTCGTCTCTCTTGGTGTCCTTTTCTTTTTTTTTTTTTACTTATTACTCTGTCTCCTTCTTTACTCTCCCTGTATCACTCCCCCCTTCTCCGTCCACTCCTCGGCACAGTCTCCCGTCCCGTCGTACGTCCTGGCTGAACAATCTCCCATTAGCTAATTAACCTCTATTATGAACCTTAGTCTGTGCCCGTCCCCCGGTACCGGCGATCTTCTCCACCCACCCGCCCACTTACCCACGAACAATCCTCGTTTAACCGAAATTAAGTGATTCGCTAATTTGCTTCCGTGCGCTCGAAATCGTTCGTGTAAACTTGCCCTTATGTATCCGCAGGACTATCACTTTGGAGCATATGACTATATTGCTGTAATTGACCTTTTTGTTTAATGACTACGGATAAACGATTGGGGTATCGGCTTCCTGTCCAAGTGAGGTTGCAGAGAGACTGGTCTGGCTCTTGTAGATCCTTCTGATCTTGCATTCTCGCTGCTCTAGGGCCTTGGTGAATCCCTTTGGCTAGCAAGCTCAGCCGATCCTTTTGGCAATGTTCTCACCTCCTGCCGATCGATGTCTAGACTCGGGGTACCTAGACGACGTTGCGAAATCCGGTATTAATTGGCCAGACTGAAGTTACGTCAGATGGTCTTAAGACTTTCACCCCCCGCCCCCCTCGACGGATCCTTACTCGGGTGGTGGCGGCTGACAAATTTCCTAAGGGCTCAGGAGGTGATACCGTACCGTGTCAGCGACCATGAACCCGCATTTGTTTTCACCCTCTAAGATTGTGCCTTGTGCTGGTAAATACACCCTGTCCGAGAAAATCTTATCGTTTATTCATTCCAGACGTAATCTTATTTTTTTTTCTTCTTAATACCCCCAATTCACATAGCTAACGGACCTGCCCATCGTTCTCATTTACTAGTCTCACCGGGTATTCCCCTTTAATTCTCATTTCGCAATCAGTGACTTGTCAATAATTTTAAGAGACACGTGAATATATATATATATATATATATATATCTCAGTCAAATCTTATCGTATCGGTTACTCATTATTATACATTGGAATGTTAAACGATGAATAATAAATTTGCGTATCAATTCTCACTGCGGTATATGCAAATCGAGGTCGATCCTCAATTAGAGAATAAAAGAACCCCGCTAAATCTTCGTCGAGCGTATGACCAGGTTAATAATTCATTCTCGGGCGTGTAGGATGTATTGGTGGAGGAGGGAGGGAGGGGGGGCAAGGGGAGGGAGAACGAGTGGAGGGGTTAGTAAGATTAGACTGAGAGAGAGAGAGAGAGAGATTGTATTCATCAGGTCCAAGAGCCTTGGCCAGTAAGAGAAAAGGCATGTGGGTATTGGAACGGGAGGAAGAGAGCGCGAAGACCGAAGGGTGAATGACGGCAGGGAGGTGGAAGAAGGAAAAAAGACATAGGGAACGCCGCCGAGGTCCAGGGAGCAGAGGGCATGTCGCGCAGTTTGTAACAGCGACGGCCTCTTTTTCATTCGGGACTTCGGGGAACCCACGCGAACCTGAACTACCATGCTCCATGACAATATGGGTGTTCCCATATGTCGCCGAAAGTTAGCGACGATATTAGCGTTTAGGAAAGCCCGCGACCGCTATTCGCCAGCGGGCCAAAATAAATGTGAAGCACGTGAGGGACTCCGTCTATTGTCTTTCTTTGAGAAATTGCCTTGAGGACAAGTCGCGCGATTTATACGAGACGCTCGCGTAGAGGGGACGGTGGGAAAATAAATAGGAGTAGGAATTGTTGGGTAATATTTTTTTGGAAAATTTTTATAAAAAAAATTGTCGAACCCTTTGGCTACGTTTTTCGGTAACTCGTGGTAAATATCCTAGAGTACAGGACAAATGCATTTGTACGACCGTGAAAGTTTGTTACTACGGGTGAACCGTCGGGGGTGGTTATATATCGTGGTGGTGGGGGATGGCCGAGAGAGAGAGAGGCGAAAATAATACAAGAAACCGTAGAAAAGTATTGTAGTTTCGAAGAGGCGCTTCGTCGAGATTCTAACTGGGTGAAAGGGACGTTTCTCTTCCACCGTGTCTTGCCTGCTTTACGTAAGTTTTCTCGTTATTCTACTTGTTCCTAAGGCGGAGTTCTCGAAGCAAAAGTACGTGAAGTTAAGGATATCGCGAGTGTCGCCATCTACGTGCCGAACTGTAGAACAAGAAATGCCATCGTAATTGTTTCGAAGGTTCTAGAATGATCGAGTGAAAAGATATTTTATACGGGGACAGAAATTCATCTTAAACTCTGAACCAGCATAGTGAACGTCGCCGTTTACATACCCATGTATAGACACGGTAAATCTGTGAAAATTTTTTTTTAATTCCAACAATTATTTATTCCACCCCACCTTAACTTTGCTGCGATTTAATTAATTGACCCTTTATCACGGACACTCAATATAATTCTTGAAGTCTTCGCCAAGACAAAGCCTAGGTGTGGTCCCACGTGTTTCCTCGTTGTTTCACTCGGACCCCGGGGGGGCCCCAATCCCCCTCCTGCCCCCTTCTTGTTCAAGCAATGTAAAACAACACGGGTCCGATGCTGCGTCTCTTACCGGGTGTTCCGATACGTTGCGAAATGTCGGCCATTAATTCCCTTTGCGTGTCCTCTTACTTGACTCACGTATAGAGCCCAGTGCCCTTTGCATTATTGTATTAAGTATATCCGCCTGCAAATAATATCCCCTTTCACGGACGAGGCTCGTTTAACGTTATCGTTCGATATAAATCGCAGGAAGTCGCAGGGGGACCGGAAGTCAAATTTGACTGGATGAAAAAAAATGCGAACCCAAAACTTTTATTTCCCCGTATAATACCTTACGCGATTCTCGGATCATTATTCGCGTAAAAAAATAAAGAAACCCGTATTTATTTCACGTGAAAATAATGACCTTCCAGTAATTTGAAACCGGCGAACGTTCCACGTGATAAAATCTCCTTTCGAATTTCACGTTTTTTAAGATGTCAGTGCACTCGCTGCATCGTGTTCTGTATACAGGTATACACGTACACGGCTACCTTTCGAGAACGCAGGCATGCGCGATTATTTTATTGGGAAAACTGAAACTCGCTTGAGCAAGGAAAATCGTAGGCGTCATTTCCTTTAGTCTTTCTAGGCCCGAGACTCCTGCTGATATTCATAGAAATGTATTTTAACAAGCTTTACTGTAGGACGAAGCAACGTCGATATTGGACTACAAGATATATATACATATAGTATCATATGGTATAAAAGACTCTTGAAAGGTTTGACACTTGTATTACTCATCGTAGTCAGACTCGAGAACACCCTTAAGATAATTGTTGATGGAGACCACCATATGCCAAGACGCCATGCGTCCTTTGCCTCCTTTGAAATTCTAGAAGCAGCTTACGCACTGTACTGGAAGAGCCTTATGACGTCACCGAAACGTTCTATTTCATTCTAGGAAAATAATTATCGGATATGCCGGCGCGCAGTGTCGATCAAAGTTTATCCGTTGCCCTTTGGAGTCTTTAGTAAGGTACCGCGCATGCGCATTGGGGCTAGTTTGAAAATCCAACGCGCAGTTACTCGCGTATCTTTCGGCTTATTTTTCTCGTATCTTTCGTTTGGCCTTTAACAGTTAAAAAAGAAAGGTAATTCTCCTCGATACAACGACATAAAGTTGAAGAGGAGAATCACGCGATCCATGGTGCTGCCTTTGAAAACCCCATGAAATAATTCAAACGTAATCACCAAAGTAGCAGCTCGCGAGAACGTTACCATGTGGAGCGGATTACACGAGAGCGCGTCGAGTTATTTCGTGCACGAAGAGGAGGGAAAGGAAAAGGTAAAAAAAGGTGATGGAAGAGAAGGAAAGAAAAAATACGAAAACGTCTGCAACGCTGGCGCACAACGCACTCACGTTCCGGTTTGTTGGTTAAGGGCAGAGGGGAAGTTTCGTGCTTTCGTACGTGTGAACGCGGCTAGTTAGGGACGATCCGCGGATAGAAGAAATAACTCAGGGTGACCTTTGACCCATGGCTCTGGGATTTATCTTTCGAGGGGTTGCGCTAACGCCATAGGGGTGGTCCTGACTTTTGACGAGTGCTTACGGACAGATGCGTACGCGGTCGTAGAAATTTGACTGCGTCAGAGAATGTTGCCTGTCGTTCTTAGCATGGTAATGTTATACGCTCTGTAGAGCCCTGCCTTACCGACCGTGCATCTCAGATTCGTTTCGCGCTTGCTGCTCGTGTTGATCTGAAAAATTTTGACTGTTTTTTTTTTCGTATTTTTTTTTATCGTTGGTAAAGGGGGAGATCGTTCCTGATTATAGTTATTCTGATCTAAAGTGACAAATTTTCAATTTCAACATTGTATGTATAGGGTGCTCCTTTATACGGGCGAGATTGGCAGCTTAATATAGATTCGTGACCCTTTTATTCCGAGTGCAGGTAATTCGGAGATTAACGGATTTCGTCGAGGGGTTGAAACTCGCGAATGGCAATTTAGTCCTACCTTCCTTTCGACGTCAGGTCAAATGAGTTTAATAAAGCGCAATTTCCGGCACGATCGCCGCTTCGGGCTTCGTGCACAGAAGCATTGTGTAAGCAACAATGCTTCTCTCGTATCATTTACTTGGCACAAAGAATCCCTTCGGGTAAAAGTCCTTGGCTGGACAATATCTCGGTAATGCTCAATGGCTGCTGCTCGAATTGTGGCTACGCCTCAATCATGCAGGGATACCCCGACGGTTGTGGGAGGATGTTTTTTTTTTTAGTTTTTTATCCCTCGATATCATTTCACGAGCCTCTTTCAGCGAGGGTTGGAAATAAAGGGAATTTTCGTTTTCTTTACGAAAAATCGATATACGTGTATATATATGTTCTATTAGACCCGAAATAGCCAGAGGGAAACTGTCATTGTCGTGGGATCATAATTTTTTTGTTTCTGCCCAAAAATTTGTACAAGCTGAAAGTACTCGCGAATTTCATCGTGACGTCGTAGCTTACGCGAACTTCATTATTCCATGGGATAAATTCGAGGATACTTTTTTTTCTTCGGTCTTAAAAGTTTTCTGTATTCGCGCAACAGTAATTTGTCTTCGATAGTGGATTAAATCGACTCGAAACCAGAATTTATCTGTTGACCCCAAATCCACGTGAAACCCACTCCAATGCCCACTTGTCTTCTGGATGGGACCAAAGTTTGGCTGTGAACCCTTAAAAAGAAAAAGGGCAAACCCACGTGGTGAAATAAGGTGACAGCTAGTATCGGTGGAGTCGGGTTGATCCAAGAGGACGAAGTCAATGCTAATAAAAATGGTCCAGCATCCTCGTACACGGATTGTTACAAGGTGGGAATAAATATTTTCGTTAATTAACTTTAATTTGAATAATTAAGAGACCGAGATAACGCAGCGACGCTTTAATTAACCGTAAAATTCTATTAGCCACGTGTATTCGTCACTGTGACCTTTACCCTCTTGGCTTTTGGAAACTCCTACGAATTGAAGTAAACGAGCTTCGCCAACGACAAGGGAAAAGTGGCCCATTGTAGGAGAGCAAGGTTTAACTTGCTAGACTCGACTCGGGACTTTCAATTGAAGCTCCTCATTGTACTTGATGCTTTCACCGAGGAACTGGGTCAGTCACGTCATATAGAACGAGATGCGTTATCGTTTACGGTTTTAATGCAATTTTTCATTGGATCGTTTAGCTCGTTAATGCACGTGCTCTCGATGGATTCAATTTCATGATTGATATAGATATTGAGAGAAGTGAATATTAAAAAAATTCATTTGAAATTACTCGAATTAATTTGGCACAAAATTTGAATTTCTAATCTAGAATCAAAACCATTTTTTTTTAATATCGAAGAACGATCTCGAAACGTTACTGGTTATCTACGGGCAAGACAAGCGAAAGAAAGCGATGATTAGGACCCTGTGGGATAACCGAATTTGAAGATTTTTCAAGATCTGTCCGTAAAGTCCCGAGATACGGCTAACAGCGCATAATAAGACTAACCTGAAAATATTGGCTTACTTTTACTTGCTTTTAGTGTATTAAACCAGCGCTGCTTTTTCGTTGGCTTAAAAGCCAACGTCCTCCACGTTATATCTCACTTCGCTGTTGCGAGAGATACTCTTCAACTTAAAAGCTTTTCATCCCTCCTGGACCCATGCAGCATACTTCTTTTTTTTTCATCTCCCTCTTGTATAGTAATTACGACTTATGCTGCACATGCCTGGCAGTCTCTCTCGTTCAAGAAAGATACCGGGACCATTCTCAAAATGAGTATTAAAAAAAAAAATGAAAAAAATGAACTTTTATCACCAAGAAAAAGCATTCCGCTATCACCCAATCATTCTTTACCAGATGCATGGTCCAAGCCGTGCAAGGCGGCTGATATTAAATTGATAACAAGTAGATTAATCAATCTTTCAGATTATACTACCTCCTATAAACTTTACATAATTCAGTGTTTATGCAGTTTTTCTTTTAATCAAAAATCTTTTCGTATCATCTTATCTAAGATCTTATCGTCTGATCTCGTATTGTAAGATCGACTCGCCGAAAGATTTACGCTTCATGAAAATTGGTAAAGGTGACATTGTCGACCGCGAGGAGCAATAAAGTTGCCTCTTCCATCCCTTTCTTGATAACCCCCACCCACGCCCTCCTTCCCCTATCATCCCCTGGAAGGGGAATTCCCTCTTAAACTTACTCAAGGAAATTACACTCGATCGCGGACCTTTGGTAGTTTCGTAACTTTTCGTAGAAAGGAGACGCTCGATTAAGCTTTGGACCATCTTAAGCCGAGCAAGATGTCTCTAAGACGTTATTACTCCCGACTACAATATGTATATATACATTTTAGTGGAATACCGTAGAGACTCGCATATATATATACTAGCTTGAAAAATAAATTGTATATAATTGAAAATAAGGTTACAAGCTGTGTTCAGACAATAAAATTTTTATCTGAGAGTCCTGTGACGTAATACGATCTAAGTGTAGTATTTAGACTGTATATATGTTACAGGCGTGATACGTTAGATAAGCGTAGGTGTATCTAATCGCCATAGTGCAGAGGGTTATACCTCCATTATATCCACGTAGGTAGAAAGCGACATCGATCACACGATGTAAAAGGAAATGACGGAATTAATATTATATTTTATATCGTAAGATGGTAGGTTGATATATATATATATATATATATATATACATGTATGTGTTAGACATTCGAAACGTAACTCTATATCACGTGCGCATTGGCCCCAATGAAAATTATCGAACGAGATGAAATCGCATTCTAATCCATAGATGACTGAAGCCGATATTCAGTTCACATATATATATATATAAAACCCACGCATCTCTTACACGCTGGCTGACATCGATTACCATTGACCGAGACGAAGGATGCAATCAAAATTATCCGGCGGCGGTCTAGCGTGTTAAAGAAACCCAGCTTCCCCTTCTTCTGTGTATGTATATATATATGTACTATCACTATGTATATAGTCCTATATGCTCTAACCCATAGGCCCAGGACTACTCTCTCTTGAAACAGATATATTGGTGGCTTGTATATCATGCCGGCGGTATCTTTGACCATACATCAGCGCACACCCCCAACCCCCTGGATACTCGCAAGCACCCCCTAGTCAGCCGGTCGAACCCAAGCGCCAACATATATATTGTTCTTCCAGCACCCCCAGCCGTGCGGCGGCTCCCTTTGAAAGCCATTTAAGGTAATTATGGAAGCGGACTCTGCTGGACCACTCTTGAGAGCCAGATGGTATTTAAGACGACGTTACGGTTGGAGGAGCTCCTAAGGTTGACGGCTCCATTTTGGAATTATTAAAAAAAAATATGTAAAAGATCCTTGGGACTTTTTGGGTATAGGTAGTACATTCTTCGTCGTTTAGGGTTCTTTTTGGGATGACATTTTTTCTGGGGGTTGAACGTACCGGGAAGATGCTGTATGCATTTAAGGTTCTGTCGGGGATATTATGGGTTGACGGAATTGCAATTTTCTTCTGTACTTCGTTGCAGTTTTTGCTGGCGGGGAAGCCTTCTTTTTTATTCTGGGTAAAATCACTCTCGAGTGATGTACGACTTGGTTTTGTGACGTAATCGGTTTTTTTATTTTCGCCAAGAATCTTGTCTCGAATGCGTATTTTTGCCGGTGGAGATTGCGGTCCATGGTGATGCTGGATGTATCTTCTGGCAAGTTTGCATGGCAAAGGGGATCGGATAAATGTATGTTTCGTCTCTTTGAGCCAGCATCTTTGCTTTGAGAATTCTTCGGGGTTCTGAATGCTCTCAAAGAAATTTTGCTCTTGACTCTATATCTCGTTACGATCTTAGAGAACGTCTGACTATTTTGAAAAAAAAAAATTGTAACCGTGCGTGATTTGCTCTTAAAAAAATATAATATTTAATCTTGCTTGGGATTATTTTTCATACGGATAATAGCTTTTTATTATATTATATTTTTGACTACCAAAATACCTTTCCACGAAACGCATACAAACTCGAAAAACTACCATACATTACTTTTCAGCTGTTTCTCAGAGCAAAGTAAGTTACACCAAAGAAGCGTAACAGGGGTAAACGTACCATCCTCGTAAATCACTATAAAGTGCCAGCAGGTTGCAGTAATTCTTTGTGGGTCCTTAATGAAACCATGAAAGTCAAATGAATAAGGTTCGGGTCTCGGCTACTGTACTTTAAAAGTGTTTCGTCAATCAAGAAAAATTGAGGGAAAAAATGACTCCATCGGTAATCGATCTCTAATCGTGCAATGTCGATCCAACCGGTCGACGATTCTCGGCAGTGCTTCAAAGACGTATTGCCGACAAATTTCAGGAACCCATATACCCACCTGTATTGCAAAGCGTACCAACCTACATACGTATACCTGGCAGCGCTACAGATTTTATATTGCCGTACGATAAACAGAGATAGAGACGAAAAAGAAAACGAATCGCGATAGCACGTGACTGGATAAATTCATGGGCGATTCGCGTGAATGGCCGATTTTCGCAGTGACCGGTGCATTAAATATGTATTGACGGACAAGGGAGCGTGTCGCAAGCCGAGTAAGAGATGCGCACGAGATATCGGCAAATTTATACGAGAACTTGTCAGGAATACCAACCGGTCAAAGCTGAAAAGAGTAACGTCCCTTCTATACCTCGTGGATGTGATACATTGATGATCAACCCTTGGCACGTGACGGGAATGCGTATTCATTGCCAATTGGCTATTCAGGCCTTTTATTATTATTATTTCGCTACAACAAACGGCAGGGACGACAGTCGTTCCCGTGTTAGGGGTGTCATTAAATGAGGAATTTTTTTCGGCCACCCTTTTTGGAACTCAATGTATATGGTATGCGTATATACGTGCACGAATGTGGAAATTGTTATCATGATTTTTCTTCGTGCGGCATGTGCTTTGATAAGGGCGCGAGAGGGTAATACAGTGTAAATTGGGCTTGATATGAAAAATTTGAAATTTTTTTGCGATGGGTGGTACGGGGGGGGGATGAAGAGGGGTGGGTAAGGAGTAATTTTTTTGAGTGATCAAGTCTGATCGGCGAATCCAGATGATTATGTGAATAGCCATTTTATACGCGAGACAAATTAATGGCCGGGTAGCTAAATATTAAACGAGTCTCCGTCCCAAAAGGCAATTGCCCGATGAACATTTCTCATCCCCTTGTGTAACCCCGGTATATTTAATACGGACGCGGATACATTTCCCTTCCCTCTGACGTTCGAACCCCTTTTTCGCGTAAGCAAGACCTAAAGCACGACTTTATTAGCAAAATAATATCGTAAATTTGGTCTGATGTGCCTTGACTTTTAGCAACCCTTATACTTGCCGCCCCTGACGGGCGAGTCTGGATGTAGTAAATTGCAGACTTGTTTTTCATCGTATTTTTGGGGTTATTGCGAAAAATTTGTCTGAAAAGCTGGACACGGAATTAATGCTGCCCAAAGTGTAATCCGTGTCGAAATAAAGTAGTGGGGAATAAAAAATTTTTTTTTTAATGTCACGTGCGAATGAATAAAAATTCGCGGCAATTTGCATAATACGATTTTTATGCCTTAATAAATTAAGGAGTTTGTTATTTGTGTCGTTAATGACTCGCGGGGTCGTAAAAAAATATTTTACTCCTACCTTCGGACAGGGATGAATATTTCTTTAACACCGTGTATCTTTCTGTTGCAGGTAAGGGCTAAGGACCAGAGCGCGTTTTCTACGTAGGAATTATGATCTTGCTGAAAAGGTAAGCCGGTACGACACCGACTGTCGCTGACGTGCTTTTTTTATACGATCATTAATCATACAGCCCAGCATCCTACGAGATAACTCAATAAACTCACAATAAAATAAAACATGGCCGAAAATGTGCCAGGACCAAAAGTTGTCTCCATTGACTGATGAACCAGCCAAAGCTTACATGAGAATCCTGTTACAGCCTACTGCAGTCCATCAAGCCAAAATTCCTGATACGGCTGAAAGGGACCACAGCCTTGTCGTTCTTATCTATCGGTTAGATAACAAAGCCGAACCATGCACGACGACCGTGCAAACGATAACGTAAGAGCCATTCGGTGCAACGTTATTGATTAAAATTTTCCCCATAAGATCAGACCGAGTAAAAAATGTTTCATCATATTTATTTAATTCAATCTTTTTTCAAATTATAACTTTATCCTTACCCTACATTTTGTCATCGGAATTACCGTGAAGAAACTCTAAATCTTCCAGTGACCGAACGAACTAGATGGCTTTGAAATTTTGAGAAACTCACTCGAGACCGGTGCTCGAGTTCAAAGGTCATGGAGCTGCGGTTGGTACCTGGTAACGCTGAAGAAATGTAAAAAAAATGAAAATTTATTATTCAATTTTTATCTTCCATTTTAACACGTGGTCTCTATAATTTACATAAGGCACATACCGGTTAAATATCCATATATACTTCAACGCTGTCTACTATAGGCTTTCGAGAACACCAAAATGGGCAAGAGCATTGTGAAGAACCGAAATTGGTATTACGTTGGCATTACGTTCGCACTACGTTAGCCCGTGGTAGTAAATACGTCGGTATTTGCTGAGTGCACTATAATCTGCTACCTACGCGCGTATTCACTGTACATCGGTACATCAATCACGATCACGATGCTACAATAACAACACCAGTCACGGCACTCCTGTCTACGCGTTCTCCAGCATCGACCATCGACGCAGAATAAAACTTGCTCGTGATACCTGCGAGATAATTTTATTTTATTTTTTTCATCCAGACAATACGACAGTCGCACGGGGGGCAGTATATTTGCGAGTAGAATACGTGAAGAAGATAGAAAAAGTCAAAAGGTTCCATTGAATATTTTTACATAAGGACCCCACCCATGGGGCGGGATAGGAATTCGCTTGGATCCCCTTAGAAATGCTTGGAGGCAAAGTGAAGAGAACTGATTTCATATTGGATTTCGTAGCGATGCATTTTTTTTTTCAACTGTCAAATTTAATGCGGATACTAATAGGAAAATTGTTCGGTATTAAGTGCGTTTATACGTGGAGATTATTATTGGATATACGTTGGATAAAATATGCAGTCGGTTAAGAGCTTCTATGACACAAAATAGAGTCGCTTTAACGACTTATATATTTATCCATAAGATAACCGTGAGACGCCGTAAAGGCTGAGTTATACGAGTTTATAAGTTAACCGGGCAGGGATTGCAATGCGTCTTGCAACAACGACGTGTAATTTTCTCCTGTTGTAATTGAACTGCATTGGGGAAATATAACGTGGCATTTGGGAGAGTAAAATTTTCTCGGACCATTCTCGTAAGGAAGATAAGCGAAGACGTTTCTGATTTAGGTCGATATTGCGTCCCGAAGAGAATCACGACGATGCACTCGTATTCGAGTGCAACTGGCTGCACTCGTGACCTACTAAATGCATAAAGAGTATCTTTGTTCCCGAGAGTATGAAAAAGTCGTAAATCGTAGCCGTGAAAGTTTTGTGTCGCAGGCCGGTATGTAAAAAAAAAAAGGTCACAAGTGCTTCCGAAAGCTCCAAAGCGATAAGAGAATCGTCATAGGGAGAAAAAAAGTGCACGCGTGACACGGATTATTGAAGATGAAAAAGTAGGTTGATTTTTTTGAGTACGTATGCACGTGGAAAAATAAATATTTGACAGCTCGGTAGGAGGAATTATTTATAAGGGTTAAAAGGAGAAATAAAAATTTCCTACAGCTTCCGCAGGCTGAATGGGGGTCAGGGGTCAGAAAATTCTCATGCATCCTTTCGATTCTTACGTAAATGGCTTTTAACGTTACGCGTGGATGATCGATCGACTCGCTGCTAAACTGTTTGACGATGAACTTCACTGCAGGCTGCAACCTGAACTTCGTCCGAGTCGAACGAATCGCGTCGTTCGCGCGAGTTCAGGATGCAGACTGAGCGCGCATTAATCTTCCCGGGAGAAAAGTTTTGGCTCTGTCCAGCGGCATTGTTGTTATTATGGATTATAATAGCAGCGTATCAATGATTCAGTGGCAGGCGATCTATAATGATCTATTTATTGATCGGTATGATCTATGACCGCGTATTATCAAACCGTGAACTGTGTTTACTATCGGGTTTGCACGCTGCTCTGCATAATTCAACGCGAAGCGGTCGCCGATGCGTTGCGACAATCAAATGATAATTCATCCCGCGATGATTCATCGCGCAGCATCTCGCTCGTCTGCAATTCGCATTCAGCGTCGGTCCATTCGTCATGGACTAATCGTTATGAATTAGCGTCTTTAAATCATTGTGGGAAAAAGAGGAGCAGTCTCGATTTAAGATTTTTGTTACGTGATACGGTATTCACTGTTTTTTATAAAAATCTTCCACCCTTAAATGACTTCACCCGCTAAATTGATCCGCGCTGATCCCGCAAAGCACCACTTTCGCGGGGCCATAAACGGCCGTAAGGAAAATGTCACTTTGGAAAAAGCCGCCACCTACCCTACTTACCCCCTACCCCCTCCACACATCTCCCGTCGTGCATGCTAATGAAAAAACTTTCAACGTGTAATAAATTTATGACATCGTAACAGTGCATGCATACCCTAATAGATATAGCAACGGGGGTGGTTTGCCCCATTCAGGTAGACGTGGACTAATTTAATTTTATCGCTGTGCACAGCCGCATAGGGGAAAGGGGTGGCTGTGGCGAGGGGGGAAGTGATTTCTGGAGGATAAGTTTTCCTCGCGCCTCGAACCAGGAGATCCTGCGAATTTGCGACGTTGCTTTTGAGATCTCGGTAATTTTTCAAACCCGATGGAAAGTTGGGTTAGAGGGAAACAAAAATAAGGGAATGAAGATAGAATAGGTTTGGGGAGGTTGGCGTGGTGGCAGAGGGACGAAGAGGGGTAGTGGGTTCAGGGGTATTTTATTTTTTATTATTATTTTTCATTTTTTTATTGGCCCTGGGATTCGTAAATGAATTTGTGATTTCCCTCTCCTCCCCCTATCGCCCTCCCCTCAATCCCATCGCTACCCTCGTACCGAGATAATAATTTATACCAGCTTCCCTCGGAGTGTTCGAACCTCTAGAAACTGTCCACTCGTAGGTCCCAACGAGTCCCTTGTGTTTATCCCAGCTAAAATATCGCACGGTTGAATAACCGGATGCTGGGCTAAGCACTTCCGCCGTGGTTAAATTACGTCACGGACAGAGGATCAAATTCGCTGATTATGCAACCCTTAGATGAGCCGCATGGTCTTTCGTAGTTTGACGCTCTTGATCCCCCTGTTTGTGCAGATTGAAAAAGTTGTGCGTACCTAAGGTTTTATTATGGTATTTAATGTACGGCGCTGAGCATTGGTTAGGTTATGGTAACGGTTACCGTAGATTTCTACAAAAATATTAAATTGTGTCATAATTTATATCCATACTAATTTGTCTCTCGTTATACGCAGGTTGAGTAATTTGAAAGATTCTTCATTGTCAAGTTTGTCAGTGTAAAAGTATAAGGAAAAATTTTCTCGAAATATGTTACGCGCTTGTTGCATATATATATATCTATACTGTAACGTGCATATGCACGTATTTTCCGTATGCAACGCATGACGACAGCATCATTTATCCCAGAGTGTCGACGTTCCTTACGCCGCGTTCGCACCGCGTGACGACGACATTTATCAAAGCTCGCTCGGTTCTCTTTCCGTACGGTGGCGGCGCTAGTGTCGCTGGCAACTAGAAGAGACAAAGCCCAGCGGGAAAGACTGGAAACAGCAAATCGCACTTTACCAAGAGAAAAGGTCAGCACGTAGATGAAGCCGTTACTCTCAGTACACAAGACGATCTATACACACACGAGAAATACATTCGTGTTAACACTATCTCGCTCCGAATTCCCTGCACGGCATAAAACTACTTAACACCCCGTACGTAACCACTGGTTGGAGTTAATTATCCGAGTAGAAATAAAATTGCCGCTGCCCGAAGGAATTCAAATAAATACGTTAAAAAATCCCACCGACTTAAAACCTAAATGCTCTTTGTCTCTTAAATTTTTTTTCTTCTCCAAATACAGTTCAAGAGACACTTTGTTTGCCATTCTCATTCTATTCTTGGCTCTGTCTTGAGCCCATAAATTCAACGGCCTGTATAGCCGCCTATAACTCGTAAACGAGTCAAAAGACTCGATTAGCCAAGCGAACCGCACCGAATTCCAGTGCACGCTAGCGCCACCACCCACAAGCCGGCCGATCCCATAACTAAGCGTGTACGCTGCGTCTCACGGTAGCTCAACGTCCTTAATTCCCCTTTGCGTCTCGCAGCAGCTACGTTATTTGTAATGCTGGATGGGACTCAGCAGTCGAACGGAATTTGTACGCATCGCTGTGTAACGTGTAACGCGTCGTGCCAGTAATAGCCGGACTATAGCGTGAAACACATACTATACGTATATACATATAAGTTGGGCTTCGCTCAAGATTTACGACACGAGAGTTTAATTAGCGTGTTGAGGTGTGCGTTGTTTTACCAAGGCCATTCGTAATAATTAAGGAGCGCACCTGAACGCTCTATGGCGTAACCCATTCTTCTCGCAACACACCCGAATCCCTCTATGGGATATGTGCACGGTGGATCCAACCGCCATGGGGATTACACCCAGTCGGTGACTACAATCTTGTTTGCTTTACGCCATTGATATAGCACAGGTGTATATCACTATACCTTACTCGTAACTCATCTTTAAAGACGAGATTGGGATTAGGTCTCTACGTGTATAAACGTATGAAAAATATACCGGGTATACCATAAAATCCTGATTCTAAATTATGAAACGCTCGAGGTCCTACCGTCTCGAAGATTACAAATGGCCGTACCTCGGGCTACTGGGTACTTGATTTTTTTTAAAATTCAAATTTCAATATTTTTATCGAATCTTAAGTATCGCGCTCGTACTTTTTTTTATTTATTTTTACATGCATTCTTTATATATGCTTCATAAGAAACTGGATTTTTACGTATGATGAATGTATCAATGATCGAAAAGAAGTATCTAAACGTATTACATATAAAAAAATGATATATCTTCTGATACCCGGATTTTATGTTATCCTAGGAAATTTATGAATTGGAAACGTATGAAGCGTATATATGTATATATTAAGTTTTTGATCAACCCAGTCATCAGTATCCGTAACTACCTCCGCCTAGTACCGTACTCCGATGCGATATATGGGACGTTATAAAAGCGTCGTACCAGAGGGCAGCAGCGTCGATTGCTTCTGTGATGAGGTTATTCCGCTTTCTCGAGGGATGTGACATCACACCAAGCATTGCCGGTGATAAATATAAAATAAAAGAGTTTCCCGTTCGTCAACCCCAGGAGGGAATAAATCTTTATTGAATTATCCAGGGTAACCCTGACGAGTGGATGTTTCCCGCAGCGGAAATCAGAAATGACACTGCCGATGCTTACAAGCGCTGAACCATACAAAGAGAATGCATCTCATAGGATAGCCCATTATTACAGCAATATATAAATATATACATGATATACATGACAATGAAATTGACCATGAGTTAATTTTTCGGTAAAAAATACACAATCAAAATTTATATATTTTTTTCATATAATATTAACAAAAATGGAAATTTCACTCTCAACTAGCTATGTCTAACCTCTTCGTGGCTTCTACCACTTCGCAGTCCATTACCATCACTGTAAGCATCCATTCCTCCCATTCCCACCGCACAACTTTTACGATCAACCCATTAACTATCCAACCCCCAACTCCTATTATCAACGCTCCGCTTGGCTTCGAGTCGTCGAAAATCGTCACGGTCAGTTCTCATTGATCTACCCAGAGTCACTCTGACTTCCGTCCGGTCGAATCGCTTTTACCAAGTTTACTTTTCACTTTGCGCGAAAATCGACGACCCGACGTCGTACACGTGTATCCCGCGAACGTCAACGAGACGGACGTCAACCAGGACGGGACTATCGGCTGTTTTGATCGCTTCGAATTCGTCGAGGGACTTCCGGTGAGTCTAAAGAGAAAACTTTTACCAACTTTCCTATCTGTCGCGACACTTTGAAGACTTTTCCGAAACGTGACAGTTGACGTCGTATTACGAAAAAAAAACTCGGATCCTGCGAACCGTCTTGTTGCCTCGTGTATATTGATTGACGTCACGCGGTGCTCTGTTATCATTAGTATTATCTGTACTATAACTCTACCCTTAATTCGATAATTCTCCTGCATCCCCGAATTCGTATAGCTTCGCCTTCGAAATAAGGTAGCGAAGCGTCGACGAGCTTTAAGGGTAATTAATAATCTCGGTACTGGATGCAGCTTTACGTAATGACACTCACCCTCTGTGTCAACCCCCTGACGCGAAGGGTAAACGCTTTAACGAATCGTATAACTGGAAACTGTAGTGACTCTCTCGTCTCGTGTATCTCTGGAGGGTGGAAAAAAAATATTTAGTAGGAGTCACGGACCGTCCCCATTTTTTGGAAAATTGAAACGAGCAAATGGTGCATTCTGGGAGCATTTTTTAAAATTAATTATTACGCTAATTACCCTTGATGCAGTTGTCACTTCATATGCATATATATTTCATATCAATATAATTAGTGCCGGTGTTGTAACGAATAAACAGTTTGGTTAAGGTCCATTGATTTTCTGTGCGAACAGCTTTTATTACTGTGACAATGGAGGACGTTTCAAAAGATTTATCCGTGCGGGTTGAAGTCCTCGGGAAAATCGTTTGTCCACGTTAAAACTCCCGTGGAAAGAAAAGCCGCGGCAGAACCGCTGCTTAGCCGCAGGCTTGTCTACGCTTAAGCTTTGTGTCCGAGAGACGGTAAACGAGAGCGAGAGAGAGAGAAAGAGAACACGTGTTATGTGGCACGAGACGAAGTAGCGCGAGAGACAAGGATAGAGAGTGGCTGCCCCGTTATTCTTGGTTGTATGCGATTTAATGAGCGAAAATTGCCGCAAGTTTGAACGATTTATCGGTATAGATTTGACGTACATATAATTGTGGCTTAGTATTTCCCAAAGTCTGCCCCGAGGACATTTACGAGACTGTACGTGCTTTTACAGATATTTTGACAATTATCTGTTTCCTGAATATTTTCTCAACTCTCTCTCTCTCTACGTGTAGACGGATTATTAATAATGAATACGCGAGTCTGTACTGAATTCCACAGGGCGGGTTCACTGGGCGGAATATCAAAGCTTTACGTTTCAATCGTTTCCTCTTGAGTCTGACGATACGGGAAAACGAGCTCGCGAATTTCCAAAACATGCACGTGCCTCGCTCGAATTTTCGATTATTCAACACGGGGTATATATTTCGGGATAGTTACGCGTTACCATATTGAAGCGATTTAATAAGCTTCTAATAAAAAAAGTCGCTCATAATTTTATAGCCCTATGTCATTTTATTATTTTTTTTATAACACTTTTTTATTCGCGTTTCCAAATCTTCGTTATCACCTCTGTCGTGTAAATTTTCTTCCCTTATATCACGTCACTCATTAAGCTCACGACTATTAATAGGAATTTACGTTAGCAGCTTTACGTCTGTACTCGCGAGAGTCTGGGATAGTATTGGAGGCATTAATGAACCATATATAGATATACCTTATACGTATACCAAGAGTTACCTTAGATAGTAATACAGAACGTGTTATTGTAAGTAGATTTGTAGGGTTCATATACATATATATGCATAAATCAAGAGTAATATAATTCCGTTTCATCTATCAATCCTCCATTTGTTATCATCCAATGGTATAATCTTCTTGTCAAATCTCTATCGGTATTAAATTTCTCTTGGAATAAGGCATAATCGGCAACGAATTAATTCAGTTAAATTCGCAGAAACGCGACCCTCGCTAATAAAACAAGCAAGACCTTGCTACGTTATATTTCGCCGAAATGGTATATAGAGTCCTTTCCGCCATTTTGATTGTTAAAAGAAAATACACAGTTTGCCATTAAATACGTAGACTTTGAATATACAGTAATACACGCGACGGGCATCGGAGCTAAGGTCGTGAAACAGGGTGCGTCATGCCTCCGTTCCTTTACTTCGGACAGTCTCACCCTGAATTACTTAACCAAAGAAGATTATCGCTTGTAAACATAATTTTCGTAACTGGCTCGGTCGGACTGCAGCTGCTTTCAGATTTACGAGGGGGTCCCGGACGTTAAGTCTTGCCACGAGGCTTCGTTAATGTCCCGTAATGACTCCGTCGTAACAATGAAGCGTCTACGTTCACGTCGTACTCGGGCATTCGTTACCCGTCGGGATCCTGTCGTACTATAGCCATAATGTATGTGTATGTATATATATACACACCGTGTGACGATAAAATTAGCATGGCCAATAAACATTTTCCCGGGAACGAAAACTTGACGAAAGGACCCACGGGGTATAATTTGGGACCCGTAACAAAATGGCGGATATGAGTGGTATACTTTTTTTTTTACTACCTTTTACCGCTTTCGCCGGAGACATTACGTGTCCGAGTCTCGCCATTTGCACCGGGGTATGTGCAATTGTAAATATACCGGCGGTAAAGAGCACTTGTCTAAAGTCACGGTAATGGCGGACGGTGCATGAGAGTGACTGTGGCAAATCTGTCGTTTATTCTCGTAATGGTAAAACGAGCTTGCTTGTATGCATTTGTATTGTTGGTCTATATATAGGTATATAATGTATATGCAAAGCCCGACTCTCTATGTACTGCAAAGTATATAGAAATTCTCCCGGCATAAAATACCCTGCGATAAATTATCAATTGCACGATCGTATGGACAGGACAGTGGGGACACGAGACCCCGGACATGATTCATCGTTTCCGCGAGGACTTTAGTATGCCTAACCCTAACCTAACCTTAGGCATAGGGGCTGGGCCTAGCAAGTACAGTTGCCTTAGTTTAGTATTGACTAGGTGTATGGTATAGTTTGTGAATCTAATGCATTAGTAATTCTACACCCTTAGTATATGTACATACATGGCTGGGGCTATGGAAGACACTGAAAACGTCAGTTGCAACGGGGTTAGTCAAGTTTAGGTAAAGGCGTGTAAAGTGGGTAGAAATAATAATTATTTAATAAATTCTTTTTTTAGTGCTTGATTCTAACTCGTAGCAAGGTAAAAGTTCGAGGTGAAAGTTACGGCGAACGGAGTATCGAATTTTGGTTCTCTATTGACTCAGATATTTCCCTTGCTCAAACGCCGTTCCTCCAATGGTGGTAATTAAGACTTGGGGTAGACATCAAAGGTATCGTCCGTCGAACCGCTACGCAATTATTTCAAACGCAGTCTATTAAGGAGTTGATTACAAAGATTAATATTAATTACCTATAAGCATTTCTTTAGGCAAATTTCGTGACTCGTCGTTGATTACGATTTATACGTAATCGGGGAAAATTTTCAATTGCGGCAAATTGGCTCTCTCGATTTTAATGGACTTTCTATCCTGTATCTCGTTAAGGTGGATTCACACGGAAAGAAAGAAAAATATTGTGACTTTACCGTAAATGAATATTCTTTTTCATCCCTGTGACGCAATCACTCGCGACTGTTAGTCGAAAGTCTAGCAACTTTGGAAACTAATTTCAAAGAGGGTGACGACATTATTTATTTGCTTTTAACGTTTATTCTCTTTCACCTTCATTCCCTTTCTCTCTCTCCCTCTCATTTTTATTTAAGTCTTATCATCTACTCTCTCTTTCTTTATTACTCTTTCTCCCTTTCTACCTTGCTTCTTTACGTTATACGAACGTCTAGTTCGTTTTTCAAAGTTTTTCTGTTGGAGAATAGGGGAACAAGATGGCCGCCGCACAAGAGGTCAGGGATTTATTGGGATGAGCAGACAAGATGGAATTTTCTAAAATTATTAGTAAAATTTTTCGTGAATTCGATCAGTGCTCGTAAGTTGGGTGACGTGTTTGGTATGATTTTTGGTTATTCGTTATATGAAATTTTGACTGTTAATTTTTTTGCCGTATCACTGGAATCACTGGGAACTGTAACGGCGTGTCGGTTTAATTATTAATTCTACGCTGTGTTGATTTAAACAAAGTTATATATAGGTATATATATCAGGCAATATGTGTTTTTTGGGCGACGAGAACATTTGGAAAAGTTTGTTATTCTCGCCACAAGCTGTTTTACGATGATTCAGTATATCGGTAACATCAAGTTATGAAAATTAGATGGGGTGTATGATTTGGGAATTTTTTTTCCTTTCTCATGTCAGAACAGCCGCGTGGGTAGAATAGCGTTGCAATTTTTTATCTCGCGCGGTTATCTCGTCTCGTCCTTTATTCGTGGGATCGAATATCTCCAGTCACGCATAACCGCCTATCGCGATCCTATTTTTCATACGGAATCGGTTGCATTGGGATGCATTATCACTCTCATCCGCCATTTGGATTTTTCGATAAAATCAAAAATAACCCTTTTTTTCGGGAAACCTATACGCAGGATCTTCGGTAACGAAAGGGGCTTGTCTAAAAAAAAATTTTATCGTGCCTACCGATAATTTTCGATTATAACCCGTGGACCCAAATCGTCCAGCTTCTGATCCAAGATCAGATTACCAGACTGCGTATCCAGCCGTGTCTCGGGATGCAATTAAGAAGTTGCAGTCGCGTGAATATTTTGATAAGAATAAAAGAACTAGAATTTAACTTCTAGAATTTCATAGAGATAATTTTTGCGTCACCCTGTATATCGCAATTATATATTAATCTGGCATATTAATCTCAGTGTGCTCCTTACCATTATCTCATCTGACGCGTATCATATATCCTGTGACGTTTTAATGTAACTTGCCGATGACTATCCTCAATGACTATCCTTAGTTGGACACAATGAGCTGCAAAATGTGCACGTACCATTATACACGGTTACACGCCTCGGTGAAAACCTGCCTTATGTCGCTCCCACATTAGTTAACAAAGGAATTGTAGATAAGTCATCGACTCTGTTGGTTCACGGGTCAAACGCCCAAGATAAATTGAGATGCAGTGCAAAGGGCTGAATGATAAAATACGTAATCTTGATAAAAGATAAAATATATATACGTCGCTTAACCATGTGTTATATTTATACGTATGGGTACATGTGTATATTTAATTGATAATAAATTGGTGAACTAAAATTACGGTCATCCCAATTGAGTCTTAGAGTCTCGGCTGACAGTACCAATGAAACTAATTGAGAGTCATTTTATTGCTGATTGTTCGATCAGATCAACGGGGGACGATCCCTATTTATCTTGTCTGATAAGGATCTAGCGCTGGACCATTCCCCATAGGCTTTTTAATTAATAGACTCAAAGTGCATACCCATGCACAGTGCATAGGACGACATAGTGCCGCGTGTGTAAAAGTGTATATTGTTTTTTTGACAAAAAAAAAACGTGAATCAGGTAAACGAGTATTTTTAAATTTCCGTAAATGTGGTAAAGGAAATAGCATATATCGGGTTTGTCATGAAGAAAATATTAATGCTCGTCACATCTCCTTTTTTATCTTGACAAATGAAATCACATCGTTACCGGGTGGCGGAATTGGAAATTTTTTTCTGTAGCACAGGATCCAATGTCCGTGTAAAAAGTAACGCAATTATTTTGCACACCATCTATATGCGTCCCGTTGAAATTACGCGAAGGTCCACTCGAATGGGTTTTTCTTGGGAAATCAGGAAACAACCGTACGAGACGTAAAAAGTATTTTATCAAGTTCCATTCATCCCTTAATCCAGTGTCGCGAGAAGCAATCCCTTATCTACGTATCCGTATTCCACTTGTTTTTTAGGGTGAATTAACAGAAACGGATGCTTGTATTTAATTAGTTTCATGGACGAAAAAAAAGAAAATTCTCTTGGAATCTCCAAATGGAATGAATCGTAATTCAATCGCTTTCAAACTGCACGGAGAGTCGCAGAGAGAGAGAGAGAGAGAGAAAGAGAGAGACAGAGAGTGAGTAAAAGGGAGAGAGAGGGAATCGATGCCGAAATCGATTATCGCGAGAGCAAAAGTTGTATGGACCATTTTCGCTCCCTCTGGAACCTCAGCATCCCTCCCGATCTCCTCCCGCCCCCCATCGTGCAGTAAATTAAGTTTGCGTTCGCTTTCAACCCCTACGCCACGCCGGAGGGTAAAGTCCTCCCTTCCCGGGAGTTTCTTTACCGTCAGTTTTCAGTGGATCGGTCCAGGGCCCTTTATCGCGGGTCCTATCTCCGTGAAGGTTCGTCGAATGATTTTTTTTATCCCACTCGAAATTTTTTTTATTGCCAAAAAAGGGACGAAACGAAAATTCGAAATTTGTCACCCTCTCGAAATACAATGGAGATCATAATGCGTGGAGGATTAAACGAAAATTGAAAATCTTACATTTATCTTGGTAATTTTAATCGATTCGCTTTACAACCCCTTCGGCTTGTTTTGATTATCTGGCAAATTTTCAGTTTATCCCGTGAAATCGCTCCGATATTCTATTTCTCTCGGATGAACGTCTACGTCCAGAGACGCTTAGTCACTTGAGGTAACAAGGGCGGACGGATGCTGGCTCCGCATCTGAGTCACGTTGTAATCATTACATAATGTAGTCCTTGTCTTGGCACGTAAATATCCACGTCAATATTATCTATCATCCGAGATAATCATCTTGGATTTAACTAACATCGTATCCATCATGCTAAACATGTTACAGCATAGGAGGATAGTGATTTCATTAACTATAAACTGTATATGTATATATACGAGAATACATTGTGTATTCTTATCTGGCGTAGGTTCGTATGAATATTCGATATTAAAAAAAGTGGCAGATAATTTTTTTTCTTCAAAAACTAATTGTTTGGAAGTATGTATAATTTGATCTGATCGATTATATCTGATTGATGAGATACAAGAGTTTTTAGTATTGTCCAATCATACTGCTGTTACATGGACAGTGCTTGGTATTTGTAATTTTTTTTTTTTTAATATCAATCATAATTTGTATTTATGGTGAGTCATATACCCTCCTTGATCTAGAGGGTGTCCCGAAAAATAGCTACTATACAGAACGGTACAGTAGCAATGGGGGTGATAAATCCGCGGTGGCATACATTGCCTGGCTTATCCTAGTTTTTTTTTTACTGGAAGACGAATTCGGCTCTTAAGGTGATTAACGACCGTTGATAAACAAGAAGAAAAAAAAGAAAGTGGGTAGGAGAGAGTGAGAGAGTGAGAGAGGGTCCGATCCTCTCTGTGGCAAAGGTTTGATGCTGTGGAGCCAACCCACGCAGACGACCAATTACGCAAAAACAGAAATCGCCATTCCCTTCGTATACTAAGCTTTTGGATGAAAAAACTGGAAATAAATAAGACCCAAAGACTGAAAATAAATAAAATACATTTTTTAACCTCAAAATAGTCCATTTAAATTAATTCGAATATTGAAGAATTTTTAAATTATAAATATCAGCATCCGTTAATCGCTGTACCAAATTCAGGTACAGCGTGATTCAGTGTTTGATTAATAATAAAAAGAAATTTGCATGAAAGAAATGTGGTCTAATTTGAAAATATGTACTAGAAAAATATGTTGTCTCAATCGAGCTTAAGGGTAGTTTTCAATATAGAGTTTCAATTGGACACTCGTGTGATTTTCATAAAATCCCTGCGGATTGATTTACCAAGAGAGGAGACAAAAAATGAAGAGAGGCTTGGTCCATGGGAAAAGAAAGTTCGAAAATAATCGAAAAAGGACTGTACAATCTTTGAGCCCCCACAGAGAACCCGAATAAACATAATACCAATAAAGTGACCCTATCCTATCAATTGGGGTTTGGTTTTCAAATCCCGCTCGTATATCCTTTCGATACTTTTACGGAAAAGGGCAGGGCTGTAGCTACTCGCATGGTTACCTCGACGCTGTATACTCTCAATAGCCATGTACACTTTGAAGCACCCACGAGAAGATAAATTATGTGCTCTATAAAATCGAGCGTCGATTTTTAACCGGATCGAAGAACTCTACCGTAAATAGGCAGAGTTAAACGTTGCGAGAAGATACGAAGAAGTTTTAGGTTAAGTGGACACTGATTGGTTAGCGGACTAAGATCAGCGGGGGGGGATTTTTTTTCAAAATTTCATATACTGTCTAGCTGAAAATAAAGTGGGTAAATTCTTTAGATAAAATTTTTCAATATGTCTGTATCATAGAAAGTTTACCTACGGTGATTTAGTTGGCTTTTACATCGTTTCGAGTAATTTGTATGTTTTTCGAAATCCTGTTCGCTTTTCATAGCAAAGCATAGCCTCTGGTATATGAGGTGGCTGAAGTAATTTCGAAACAAAGTAAATATCAACCGCGCAGTTGGAACCAACTACTCATCCATTTTTGCAACCTACTTTCGCAGTTGGCAGATATTACATTACTGCTCTTGCCGTAGGTTACGTTTTCCTTTTGTTTCTGGCGTCGGGGCTTCTTAAACTTGCGTATGTACGACGTCGCCGCGCACTTCCTGACAGTTCGCTTGCAGCGCTCGCGGTAAATTATGGAACTACGGTAAAACGTGGAAACGCGACGATCCTTGAGCTACTTCAGTAATAATACGAAACGTTTCGAAGAATTGCATAATCTTAGTAAAATTGTCAAAACCAAATATTGTTACATTGATAACAAAAGATACCCGTATCGATCATTATCAATCTATAATATCGTCAATAATTATTCTGTCTTTGGGTAAATAATTTTTATACATTTCTTTAACTACATCTATTCTTATGCATATCAGTAAAAATCCTTAAACCTACCCGAGTCAATTTCTAAGAAAATTCTGAAAAACCTCAACAGCCAATTCCTAGATTTATATCAAAGACACCCCGAGAATTTAATACCAGCCTATAACGATTTTCGCGATTTCTAACACGTGCTAAGAATATTACCCGGTCACTTGCGAGTCGTAAAATCGTCCGTTGAGAATCAATAAAACCTCGGATCCTACGCGTATATAGCGATCGAGAACCTACTTGCATAATCGTGATTCGCAATACACGCATCCTCTGAATCGACAAGCCTCATAAATTTGACAAAACATCGATAGAATCTACCCTTCAATTCCATATATGTATACACATAATACGTAACTCTCAAAAATACCTCAAGGATAACACGAGCAGTCAGCCATATATGATACAAGTCTTCTAACCTCAAAAAAAATTAATCTGATTTACTTATTTTATTTATTCAAAAAAAATTTACTTTTCATTTATTTCTTTGACTAACTCGTATCAATTTCAATACCAAGGACAGATTAGCCCTTATTTGAAAATTTCATTTCTATGAGAGCTATAAGGTTTATACAACAGTATGCCTGGGTATTCCGCAGGTGCTCTTGAACACTTTAGATTTACATATAAACGCGATCCTGCCAAGTCGGTATCCACAAAGCGAACACACGAGAATAGGTACTCTAGTCGTATGGGAGAGACAGACGAATAATTACGTACACTTATATAGTAAACTTGTCCACTTTGTTCAACCCTTTCATTTTGACTTGTTCTTCCTACAAGCACGTACAACGCTATACAAATATTTGCAAATTAAATTTTTTTTTTCAAATTTATTTCCTCGAACATCACACTAACGAAAAAATTTTACCAGTTTAAAAAACTTTTCCCCTCAAATCTTACGCATTGAAACTTTTTATTTATTTTACTCATTAACGTTCAATTAACACTTCCTATGTTATAATCCCATACGTAGCTTCGAGACATAGTTTCCGTAAACGCTTAAATACCGAATGTATAATTAAATTTAAAAGAACCGTTTCGAGCGAGGTATTAAAAAAATACGTAAAAACCTCTACGAACTTTGACCTGGCACATCGTCGATATATTATGCAACTGAGAGTCATTATGTAAATGACGATGACTTTGCGTCAGTGCATTATATCTAAGTTGCACTCAAGTTATTGCATTTACATATTTATTTTGCTTAGACGTTCCTTGAGTTACGAGAGTGGAAAAATATTTTTGGAAAAAAGTATATAAGCGCCGCTTTCTACTTGCAATCACAAAAAGTGTTTAAAAATGTAAAAAAAAAATTTGAAAATATATAATGTATTATGTTGTATATTCAAGTCGAAGTCGTCGTTACCATTGTTTGAAATTCAATTGAATTTCTATATACGTGCACCAACCACCCATCCGCCCCCTACTGTTCCTACTCAATATTCTAAACTTCCTAATCACTAAGGACAATGCTAACCATCTTGACCGTGTGTTTAGTAATGTCATTAGATACGAATTGTAGTTCAGGACACCCTATACATGGGCAAGATAGAGAATATATTCTCCTGCTGTGTATAGGTCTGATCTACAATGGAAACCAGGAACAATAGAGTTTGCTATCACGTAACGTGTGTAATCATCGAGTTCGATGTAATTGACAGCAATTTTTTTTTTATTTTCTACGTCACTTTGGAATGCAACAGATCCGTGAAGCAGTAATTAAATCTTGTCGGACGTTATACACTGCCAGTCGTACGTAAGTGGAAATTTCGAGTGTGGTGTAAATTGTTCAGTGGACGTGGAAAATTTGAATGGAACTGGAAATTGGCCAAGAGTGTAATTGAAGCATTTGCAGTGATAACACGTATATATGTATATATAATTTAATTATGTTCGTGTACGATATGGAGATAATTTTAATACATATGTGTTATACATGAATTTATGTATATATAGTTAGTGCTACTGGTATATACTTTGTTAATTGTTGTTCATCGTAAAGTTTGACTTACCCTCGTTTTTAATTAAAATTGTGAAATAAAGGAATAAATGAAAATTTGGTAAGGAGCTTTATGAAATTTTTGGAAGTCTTTGAGGAAAATATTTGGATTATTGAAATGTATTTCACTCTCGAGTATCTTATTGTCGTCTTCCAAGAAATGGAAATTAGATGGTTATATAAGGAAAATAATGCTGGAATATTGAAGAGAATATCGAGTAATGAGATAAAAGGATATAAGATTGGATGTTGGTGAGGGAATGTAAGGAAGTTTTATTTAATAAATCAAAGAGTGGGTGACTGGTATAAGAAAAATATGAAATTCATTTTTCTTTTCATTCAGTATTTTAAAAATATTTTATTAACATTCTTTTTCTTTTATCGCATAATCATTTATCCTTCTTTGGAAATAATTAATCATTTTAAAATTCTGTTGTATCATATTCTGTTGTCTTTATTGGATTAACGGTAGAGTTACTTGGAAGGTAGTATGTCAGAAATAACAATACCCGGCGTTAACGTCGTAAACATGTCATACGCGTTTGCCTTATTACAATACGAGAGTACAATAATGATAATATTAGCATTAGCCACGAGTTTCATTTAGGAACGTAAAGAACGCTTACGTCCTGTATCATATTTACATATTCCCTTCTTGCTGTTTACATATACCATCCCCTATTTCCAGGTCCACCCGGGGAGCCAGGACCTCCCGGCAAAAGAGGCAAAAAGGGGAAGAAGGGTGATCCCGGTGAATCAGGTGCACCAGTAAGTACTTTTCCAGCCTTTGAAAGCATTCCCTTTAAAAGAGCTATAGTACGTACGTACTATTTTGGACAACCTAACTTTTAGCAACAAGTACGAATGGGCTATAGAGTAAATCATAGTGCACGAACTTTTATTGAACATGATATAGAATCACGTGCAGAAAGTCTGTACGATTAGTTTGACAAGCCCTATAAATTAGATGATGCACGTGCAACGTATTGCAATTATTGTTGAATTTCATTTTTTTTAATAATAAAAAATTACATTGCTTCGCATGGGACATTGTGTTGTTTATTTGTAACGAAGTGTTTTTGTTAATTTTTTATAAACCTTCTTACAGGGTGTCGCCGGGACGCCGGGCAAGAACGGTTTTCCGGTATACTATTATTATTATTTTTTGATTTCATTTTTTCTTTCACTCGATCAATTTCATTCATCTTTCTATCATCGTTCTCGATAATTTCACCTTTTTTTTTTCAATAGCCGTTTTCATCGAACGATCAATTATTTGCGTTATCGCAAATCGTACATATGATTATATATATGGGTAGCGGGTGATTTGCTTCCAAATATGGTGACTCGAAATTTGAATTTGGCAGTGCAAGAGGCGTGAATCCATATAATTTGGATGTTTTCATTTAATTATCGCTGGAATTTCAGGGGAGCAAAGGTGACAAGGGCGAACGCGGTTTTACGGTAAGGACAAACGTATTAAGAATTTTTACCATGCCAATAAAATCGTTGCACACTCCTGAAACGTGAAATTTAATTGAAAAGTTCAAAAAAAAAAAGTGCTGCACACAGACCAGATTATTATTTTACCCTGAATTGTTTTTCTTTTTTCTTGTCATTTTTGTTTCACTCCCCACTTTGCCAATCAACAAAGTTAACATTCACCTCGCAATCAGTTTCAGTGCTGTGCGAATATATTAACTATCGTTTGGCATTCGCATGCGTTTCTGGTGGCGGAATGGTAAATCGCGCATTATAAAGTTGTCAGATTTTTGGGTTGTGGGTTATTTGATTAAAAAAAAAATTAATTCCTAATCGTACCATACGTTTAACGACCACGCAAAAGGGTGATAAATCAGTAATAAAATTTTTTTTATATTTTAAATACCAACAGACATTCCTCGTCGACGAAATATTTCGCAATTAAAATTAGCACAGACTTGATTATTATTATTACGGAGAAGATCTCAAATTGAAATGGCGAAAATTGCATAGAAGCTGTGTGACGACTAGTACGTTGGTTTGTTGCAGGGACTCAAAGGACTTCAAGGCTATCCTGGGTTCCCGGTTCGTTTATTCGCAATTCCCTCTCTCTCTCTCTCTCTCTCTCTCACTCACTCTAACCACTTTCTCAAATGTTCATTTTACACTCTCTCTATCTCTCTCGCTCTCCCGTCTACTCGATTCTCCCTCGAACTCACTCCTCTCTAACACATCTACGTTGACAAGTCTGTAATATCTGAAACGTTTTCGCAACTCTCATAAAATTCGCAACAATTCCACCGGCGCACGATTCACCCTTAATTCATCCAGTACGCTCTCCATTTTCGCTCTACTCGCGAAATGGTTTTACCTTGCAAATATTTTGCTAACGAATAACAGTCGACGACGCTACGGTACAGTCAGGCGTTTATTATACTCTATGGGATGCTTCACATAATTAGTATATGCACATTCGCAAACGTAGATACGAGATATCGCTAGTCTAAAAGGGAGCCTGTATAATCGGAGAACTCATTACGAGGATTCTATTTAACCAAACGCGAAACGAGCGACTACCCAAGTTATAATGATTTATAATAATGATAATTTTTTAATGCCTTCTTAATCAATGTGGTAACCCGTACTTTTATTTCATATATGCGTACACATATATATTCCCATTGGGCTACACAGCATTGTGTATTTAGTATAATAGGGGATGGTAAACGAAATCTTGTCGTTGGGTCGTCAGATTTTCGTAAACGTACCACACCTACCCCTTCTACTCGTACCGGCCAATCATCCCTAAGCTCAAATCAAGATTAATACCCTCAACGGGCTGTTCATATTAGCAGAGACTTATGCGCTCTCACGTTATAGATTGTGACCACATGGAGACTGAACACGCCAGCCATTTCTTGGAATATATATATATACATATATTTGTATGCAGTTCCATAAATGGAAATATATATATATATATATTTCTTTAGCACGAATATTTTGACCAATAATCCAGTTGACAGAAATTTGTCACATGTTTTAGACGTTCGTCGATGCGACAGTCGACTAAAAAATTTTGACAATCTCGAGAAATTCTACGTTACCTATAGAAATCGTAGTTTACCAGACGCCCGTGGACATGGGAAACCTCGTTGCACGCAGAAACGAAAAGGTTGAAATTCTATTGATAGAAATTCCATTTAATTCGTAGCTTTATTTGTCGAAGCTATTACGTCTACCGTGCGTTCGTTTTTATTCTTTTTTTATTCTCTCTCTTCTCTCTCTCTTTCTCTCTCGCTTTCTCTCTCTAGATTTTTATCAATTTTCTACTTTAAATTTACGGTTTCAATTTTTCTCTGAAAAATAACAGAAATTGAATTTTATTAAAAAATATTTCATCCATTTAATTCCTATCCCAAACCATATGATTGAAATTTTGATATATTTATATTTCTTCTGGGAATATCATGTTGTAGTATCTATCACGTATCGATCTGTTACAGCTAATTGATGATGATGATGATCATGATGGTGGTGATGGTGGTGATGGTGGTGGTGGTCTCATGGGTTCCGGCTGTACTTAATTTTCGTATGTCTTGCATTGCCAACACTAACAGAATTACTAAAAACAATGATAAAAAAGTAACTATATGTAGTCTGATTGAACGCCTGATGATCAGAAACACCTGTAGCGCGTTTATCATTCGATGATCTTTCGTCGTGATGACCAGAGCTGTATGTGTATGTTTTGTTACTAACGCTATATGTAATTTTTTTTCTCACGGTACTTATATTTGGAAGCATCTTGATCTTTTTTTGGGGATTTTCATAGCGTCGTATCATTTGTCTGCATACATTAACGATTAATTTTTTATTTTCGATACTGTGTGCAGTGTCTACAATTTTTTTTTTCATCTTTCTTCGTTCATCGTCATTAATTTATTTTGACTCGATTTAATAATTTATTATTTTCCAGGGCCCCATTGGTTTGGATGGGCCGAAAGGAGATGCTGTAAGTTCGTCATTATTTTTCTCGCTGATAAGACGTTGCAACACTTTGCAATTGCCATTAAATGCATCTTCTTTCATTAACAGGGTCGACCTGGTGAAAAGGGACAAAAGGGAGAACTTGGAACTGGATTTGATGTATTTTCTGCCGTGAAGGTATCTACCGACTCTTAATTAATGTAATGTAACCTTTAGTTAATTACTATATTAATTTCATATTTACTCCTAGTGCCCCTAGGTATAGAAATTATTATAGATTCCTTATTTTACTCCACTATGACGAAGACATATTTGTTTATCAAACATTCAAGTAGTACAAAATCCATATTAAAAATTAAATCAGTACTAAATATTTTGAATTTAATGAGTATATATTAAAAAAAATTTGATCACCCGTTATCGACTAACATATTGACAGTATATGAGTCAAGTACTAATTGTAATCCTGGTATAATTACCGTCTGAAAAAAATTCGTGTTAAGATTAATGCAAAAATGAGCTAATAGTATAAAAAAAATGGCACGACGAGATTCCTTCAGTTTCTTTTGCCTTCAATTTCGTCCCTCACTCGTAAAGACCTTTAGGAACGTCAGTCTTTTCGAAAGTTATAAAATAATGAAAGACAGAAGGAAAAGCGAAGAAAAATTTCTCTCGCCAAATCAAAACTTACATTTTCCATCTGTCGCGGCTGGAGCATTTCATCCGAACGATCGATCTTCAATACCACTAGTAGTTCCGTGCCCGAAGGAAAACTACCGTCAAACGCAAAGAAAGGAACTACTATTTGACAAATTGGAATCCGTAGCGACGGTTCCGTCTGACAAAGGTTAAAGGTCGACCCTTGAAACGAGTAATGCCGAGAATCTCAAGAATTCTTTTACCAAGAAATACCGGCAGAAGAAACTGAAGTTTCCCGTGTCTCGTATTTCGAATTAAGCTTTATTAGTCTTTGGTAAAAGCGCGAAGGCTAATTTAAAAGACACGTTACTCTTCCATCGGTTTAATCCCGTCGAAGCAGACGGTATATTTTTCCTTCACCTTGCATAACGATCAAAAGCACAGATTTTTTAATGGCGCAATTAAAAAAATAAACGATCTTCCCGCCCACGGGTCGATGCACAGGGAATGGCGTTAAAGAGGTCTGTGACGACGACGCTTCGCGGCGGCCAGTTCGGATTTGCAGAACTCGTCGCTCTGAAGGTAACCTAACCTTCGAAAGCAATCGCTCGTTTATGGTTCTGAATTTACTTGTTATCACTCTTCATAGACGTTGCGTTATGCGGTGCTTTCGGTGTAGAGTTATATCTGTTGGTTTTACGACACCACCGCTATACGAATCCCGTGACGTAATAAGAAAGAAAACAGTTTCATTACCGTCCGTCGGTAAGGTAGATACCATCTTCGCCGAGATGAATTCCCTTTGTAAAAAAAAAGAGGTAACAAAGGATACGACTTTACGAACACATTTATTACACTACTTTCTCAGTGCCCGCGGATCGTATAACGGTGGAATATGTGGACTACGGTTTTGGTTGGTAATGGTATTTATTTTAAATTACAGTTTCTCTAGGTATAATACGTATATCTCAGGGCATGCAGGAGTTGGAACCGCCATGATCAGTATGAGCATATTTCAACCTCCCCCAGTTATCAGTTCTTTTAGACCTTCCGTATCAATAGAGTTTTATCCAAACGATTCTTTTGTTGACTTGTAGCGATTTGATTTTTTTACCCGTAGTTCGCCTACTTCTAGGTACTTCAGGAGGGAGGGCATAATATCTCAGCGGAGAGCATCATAAAACTCAAAGTAAGTCCGCTTGCTCTCTTTGGGGCACCATGACGTTTCTTACACGAATTAAAAAAAGAAAAATTGACTTTCTTCGATTTCTCTATCAAAAGTTCATATACCTGCGCGTGCACAATCATTTTAACGACTGTCGATGAATTTCGCGAGTCACTTTTAATGAAGCTCTCCAAACAGAAGGAATAAAAAAAAGCATTTACGCTTAAAAATTTCATTTAAAACATGTAAATATCCAAGGGGTGGACGTTATAAAGACGTTTTATGGACTTAAAATGGACTTTACTTGCACAAACGTTAAATTCTCGTACCACATAGACATTTTCGTTTACGAGTCCTTTTTATGTTTTTTAACCTTTTTCTTACATTTTTTTTATTTTCCATGTATTATGTGCGATACGACATTCAAATCCTATTCATCCATTTTCCCGCATGCTCATTGTATGCATATTAGGGGTTCGCATATCGATGGGAATGATGGTGCGTGCATGAGAGTTATTTCTGTCTATATCTATCTTCACTTTTCGTTCTCTAGAAATATCATCTGTATATATATCGGAATATCGAGGGCATCGCCGTATTTTTTGTTGTTCTTCTTTTTATTAATGCAAGGGTAGAAAAAATTGACGTTATAGCCATATTATGCATGACGACGTGCTATTTACGGAAATTATTCCTTCATGTCTCTCAGCCCGAGATGCCAGACGGAGAAGTGTAGTTTACGAGCAGCTTCGATATTACGTCTCGCGCACTTACCATCCCTCGCTTAACTCTCGGCATTCAATCGTGCAATATTACCTGCAACATCCCTTACCACTTCCTTTCCAATATCTGGACGAACTTTGGTAAACTTAAAGATATATATATATATATCTGTATGTTCCACATAGTTCTCCTATGGAAACGCAAGCTTTTACTCTTATTTCGTCTATCTATATATTGCATCCTGATGTACACTGTTGGGATAGAATTCCTATCGGGAGACATCGGCTATCCTGGAGAATTTCTCCTTGTAACTTTCACGCCTCTAATCATCCCACGGGATAAATCTGCTACCTTGCTAAGTGATTTATAACGAGAAGATAATAATAACGTTTAAACGATAACAGGGAGAGCCTGGTGAGCCTGGTCCACCGGGACCACGTGGTCCCCAAGGAGCGGAAGGACTTCGAGGACAGGACGGCAGACAGGGAATTCAGGGAGAAGCTGGACCACCCGGTGAGAAGGGAGCGCCAGGACCCATCGGTCCGATTGGTCCTGTGGGACCAGCAGGAATTTCAGGACCAAAGGTGAGTTTTTTTACTATTATTTTGACTTTCTTCCCTTCACTTCCTCTTCCTTTGGCATCGCTTAATTTCCGAGGATCCTGATTATTCAGGGCGAACCAGGTGAATATGGACCGCCAGGATTTCCAGGACTTCCAGGACATCCCGGAATACCTGTGAGACACTTGACTAACGTTTTGGTCGTCCTTGCGATTTTTTATTTCCTGATTGATCATTTAAGTGGTGTTTGTTACTCCTAGGGAATTCCAGGCCGGAATGGCACACGTGGCTTGACTGGACGACGTGTGAGTTTTTGAAATATTTTTTTTGTTCCAGGTGCTGGTGACACTGAGGGGATACTAACAAATTAATTTTTTTTTTGTAAAATTAATATTCTAATTAGTGCATTTACTAACTGCATTAATATCGTTAATTGGTACTTTTATTGGCAGTTTTTGATAACACTATTGCAACAGAATCTCTTTTCAAATTCTGTTTGTATCTATCACGTTATATTAATTTTATATAAACTTATAACCATTGGATCTTTTCACTAGACACTCCTGAATATAACGCGTAGGTTAGAAAATAATTTTATTTTGAATTAACAAACTACCTAGTACTTTCGTCTTATAATCCATTTCATCTTATTAATAAATTTCAGTAGTCACTCCTGAATGTATCATGTAAACGTCAGAGAATTATTATTTCGAATTAACAAGCTAATTAGTACTCCCATCTCATAACCTGGTATAAAATGACATGCCACTAATTAATTCGTAAACTCTTTAATCCACGTGACAGTAATTAATTCAAAAGTAAATTAAACCTAATACTTTGTAGGTCCAAAGTTTGTTCTGCTCGGAACGTCTGACAAAGTCATTTTTAATTCAACCTCGTTTAACTAAAAGTACATGGATCTTGATATACATGCGATAAGCCATTTAAACATAATTTAATACAATTTACCCTGTCTTACTTGGCCGTAGACAGGCAACACTTATTTTTCTAATATTTTATGTATACTTTTTAATTAATTATTGATTTATTTGATATCTATAATAGTGATCGATTCGACGTGTCTATCTCGATTTAAACTCAGCCTGATTATTCTTTTGAATTTAACTAACCCTTAATTTATTTCATTAGGGTGACAAGGGCGATAAGGGTGATCGAGGATTTACGACGTCATTGAACGGCGAACAATTCGCAACTGGCGTCATCGAAGGCCCACCAGGTCCACCAGGACCTCCTGGTAAGCATAATTAATTTTTCAAGGGTGATCATTATATTTAATTAAAATTATTACCAATTAAGATCAAAATCTTAATCAGCGTCTATCGTCGGCTGTAGACGCGAGTAAGGTTTACGTAATACGAGAAGAAAAATGGCAAAATGTATAGAAAAATCAGAAGACCTTGATTTTCATGGAAAATATCATCGTGGTGACTGTACGTATGACTCATGTAGAGAAAAGCCAAGAGAATTTGTAAAAATATTTTGTTTTCGTTTTTTTTTTGTTCATTTTGAATTTAATATATGTTATTGAATATCTTGCTCTCGGTGTTTTCTTTATTTTTGCCTCACGGCGTAGAGACTATTTAATTTCGAAACAGAAGCTTTTGCCATCTTCTCCTCCTTTTGTGTACTTATTCTTCCTTACGACCCTTCAGTAAATTCTGTCGTAATATTTCTTTAAGCCAGTTTCCATTGATCTTTATTTAACAGACTTAAACAGCCTCGAATGCCTTACATTTTCCATCCCTTTCACGAAAACTGCCGTGCTGGATCACAATAACCGCGATCTTTTTTTTTCGTAATGATAACCCCATCCTCTACCCTTTATTGTATTAACATATTTATACCACTCTAAAACAATTGTCGCGGACATAAAAATTGAAAAATACATTTTTTCCTGTCAAAATAAATTCGAAAAAAATACCTTGGACCCATGCTCTCGTTTCAATAAAAAACTGAATCGTTACGATACAAAACGGTATCGTCCCTTATATCCTATATATCAATTAATTACCCTTGCCTTTATCAGCAACCCCCCCCCCCTTCCTCTGTCTTATCCCGCATCCCTAAATTTCTATCTCTTTCATTAAAACAAAAAAGTCCCGCGATTGCCTTCGTTTAAAAACTTCATAACGGACACGCGCCAAACTTGGACTCTGAAATTACCGGCTGGCCACCGGAAGTAAGCAATAGACCGCGTTCTCTGGGCTGCCGTGGGATTTGACTCTGCTCACGTATTCTTCCCAATTAGAACTTTATCCAATCGTAACTTTTAGATTGCTCTCGCTCCAATAACCATTGTGTACGATCGATTGGGAGATTTTGCTCGAAAGGTGGTTCCGAGTCTCCAGTCCACTATTTGCATTATCGTTTCTTTCATTGTGCCTCTCCGGTATTCTTTTGTGCCTTTCCATAGCCATAATAACAATAATGCTGATAGTAACAATAATGGCAACGATAATAATAATAATTTCAACTATAACAATAGCGCAGGTCTTTGACCGAGCAAGCTCAGACGCAACGAACGGATCTGGGCAAGAAAATCCTTGATAATAATCGTTGAGAAAGTTTTCGCCGGAAGTGCGGATCCCAAGAGTGCACGAGTGTCGAAGTAACTCTTGAAATCATCCCCTTATAGTCCACCTACCCTTACCCCTCCGTATCCCATAACATTTCGTTCTCGTATACATACTACCCCCCCCCGCCCCGCCCCCTCCCACCACCTCATCCTCCACTGTTAAATGTCCACAATTTCCTGCCATTCATCTGAAATGCAAACGGTGCCCCCCCCCCTCCCCCCTATCGGATTTGCTAACAGTTTGCCTAATGCAATCGTAAACAGAGATGTAGCCCCAAGTCGTTTTACATTGTGCCAAGAGTTAAGGAAAAAATGTTAAGAAAAAAAGAAAGGCATTGATAAAAAATTGTATTGGCAACCATCACAGTAGAAGAATTTTCCAAAAAAATCTGTAGTCTAAAAAGTATTTCTTTGTTTTTGGATTAAAAAAAAATGTGTGGTATCGATTTGTATCGAGACTTAGCCAGTCGAAATTTTGATTCCGTGATGGAGGCCACGATTCGATTGGATGAGAAGTAAGTAAAAGTCTAAGTGAGTAAGTAGTGATGTTTTTCATGTACGTGGTGCACAGGGCCCCAGGGCGAGAAGGGAGAACTGGGTCCGACGGGACCACCCGGCCTGCCCGGTGAGAAGGGTCCCCGGGGGAAACAAGGGAAAAGGGTAAGCTTCAGCGAGGTCCTCCGACTGATCAACGACTACGTACCAAAGAGAACAAGAAAAAAAAAAAGAGAACAAAAATACATCCAAACCATTTTGAACCTTGACCTAGAAAAGAAATCCAATCCTGATTAATTCCAGTGATTTCATTGGCAATTGATCCCTAATTTATCCGTGCCATATCCCTTTGACCCTGTATCCATCCGACTACCCCTTTTGTACGGTACAGCATGCAATTATGCATGCTAGAGAAAACTTAGAGCGAAGCTTCTTCAGTGCCTGACCACTTGGGTTATTCTTATTGATAATATTGGCTGCTTGCACTTGGATAGTGTTAATGAATCATACGACTCTGCATGCTACTTTACTACTATAATGTACCATAGTATAGTATATTGTATTGTACTACTGTACCATACTGATATAGTATTTTACTATTATACTATACGTGGTAAACACTACCAGACAGAAGCTTCCTTACAACTTGTGGCTGTGCCAGGAAGTAAGGGCGACGTTCAGCTTACTCGGGTTGTAGTAGGTTGTAGTAGGTTACGCTCAGAGAACTTGAAGCGCGTTCAAGCTGTTCGGAGTGTTTGAGAAGTTTAGGAAATTGAATGTCGTCACGACGAAAATTCACCGCGAGGGAAAATTATACGCGTGACTTGTGTTTGACGATTCGTTTAAATTATCGTTACGTCATTGACATATTCGCCACTGGCTGTTGATCAGTTAGTAATTTTTTTTGAAGAGCTGTCGCGAGGAAGTATTTGTCTGGTGACGTTAATTTTTTATTCTTATAATTATCTCAATCAATTTTCTTGATCGTTTCGCAGCATCGCTTTAATCAAGTTCATTTATATATAATTTTTGTTTTGAATCGCCTTGTACTACTGCGCGCTATTATTTTTGACTTTTTCAAATTTATGTTTTCTCAATTGTTACCTGCATACGTGGGCAACGTATGCTACACATAATCGCTACTGTCGTTTATCTTGGCACTTGACGCTTTACTCGTTCACCTTAATTTTCGATTAACTGTTAAGTTTTTTTTTTGCGTCTTTAAAAAAATGTTGGTGGCAGCAAATAACACGTTTTGAGTTATAGTACACGTATTATATATATTGACATATATATATGTATATAAAATATTGAATGATTTCGTTTGTATAATTTTTATTATTTCTACTTCTTTTCTTTCTCCTCTTCTCATCGTCACGCTCATTTTTTTTTCTTCTTTTATATGTATTCAGCCAAATGACGCAACATGTTTTTTCCGAAAATTACGTAGTTCAGGAAGCACCGAAAATATCCACGAAAAAAAAATAATAATAAACTACCCCAACCCTAACAACGAGCAAAGCAACAAAGACAAAGATGTAAAATGCTAAGAAAACTGAGAAAATTTTGCTCACTAACCGTTAATTAGCGCCATAACCACGCCTTAAACTTTACTTCAACATGCTAATTCTATATATAACGATAACCGTAAGTATGGCACCGCCTTAAGTGAATTCGTTTCTGGTTTTGCAAAAGGGAAGCTCGGTAAGCTTTTTTGAATGGACATAAAAGCGGATGAAAGCAAGAGGAAAAGAAAGACAATGGAACATCGAGGAAAATAACCATTGTCCCTTCTGAAAGTGGATCATCAGATCCCGGAAGTTGGTCTCGAGCGTAGAAAGGAAAAAAAAAGAAAATGAGAAAAACTCTTTTGCAAGACGAGGAAGGAAAAAAACATGGTCCGTTAAATGGCGGGCTATTTGAATCAAGTATACTTAGCTTGGCGTATCTAATTACGTTGTAATCCTCGGCAAAAGTAGGTAGCTTGTAACTAATTTGTGTTTATGTAGCGAGTAACACCCACTACTTCCTCTGTGTGTTGGTTCAATCCACTAATCACTAATAACTACTACGGCTTGAGGCTCGCAAGCTCGCAACCTCGCCGGCGAACGCAACCCTGCAATGCGTGTAAGTATCAACCCCTGAAGTATGTAGCTTTTTCTATACCTCTCGAAAGATTTTTTTTATACAATTTTTGTCTTATTCATACTATATCGAAAAGACTTGGAAAAAATGGTATTAATAAAAAAAAAATTTAATTATTGTTACCCATTTAACAGTGTTGAGTTACTTAATTGTTTACTGGAGGCATGAATATCCGGCATTGGGTATTTATACGTAATATTTATATTTTGTAAAATTTCGTACGTAAATCGTAATGTAATTAATTTTACACAGGGTTGGTTTTGGTGGAATTTAAAAAAAATTATAAAATGCATTGTGTCAAGTATTTTCGATAAATTCGTTAATACCTGGTATCCTGCAGTTTACGTTATCAATAATACTTTGCATCTCCCATGTTAGAGGTTTTGAATTAAAAATATAAAAATTCATTTTATTCGAACGTTTCATATTTTTCGTATATTTTACAAATGTTTATTTGTAGTTTACTTTTTTTTTTACATTGTATATAAAATTTTCATGTATCTGGCTATATGCAAGAATTTATCTATTATGATTGTTGTGAAAGAATTTGAGATTACCCTTATCCTCCCCTCCCTCCTTCAATGTCTTCTTTCTTCATTCGAAAGACAGTCTCCACTTCGTCGCACGAACCGGAGGACCTGGTTGGATCTGACCTAACAGTATCGTTGTAGGGATTCAAGGGGCAAAGCGGTTTGGCGATGACGAGGGGTGTAACCGGCACTCCGGGTCCGAAGGGTGAACCCGGTGAACGGGGTTACCGAGGCGAGAAAGGCGCCAAGGGCGATTTGGGTGCACCAGGTAGATTGATTATCGCCATTCTGCCACACGAAACCGGGCCGAATTCGGAATCGTCCTGCTCTCATCACTTCCCCGTTTGTCATCTATATTACATTTATTCGTATCGTATTTAAACGTTAAAAAAAAATCGCGCACTTTTATGAATTTTACATCCCTTTGAGTTTCGTCTCCATCCAGGTCTCGAAGTCCGAGCAAATCATCGTCGCAGCTTTCTCGCTAAAGGAGATTCCCCGGCTTCTAGGCTAGAAAACTGAGTTATTCTTTTATCTAAACGATATTTTTTTAACTTCGTTTTCAGGACCTAAAGGAGATCCTGGACCGCAAGGCTCACCAGGATTGGATGGTATCAGCGGGGAGGCTGGAATTCAAGGTCCTCCTGGGTTACCCGTAAGGATCTTATATTTTCTTTGGGGGGCTTGACCTTTATGGCTTATATTTTTTGGGATACTTTATTATTTTTTTTATTCTTTTTTAATTTTTACCGTTGTGATAATTTTACTAAAAATATATATATATATTATGGTTCGTTATGTGTTTCATTTCTTTATTGTATTATCCATTTTTTTAGGGACTATCTGGACCCAAAGGAGAGAAAGGAGAATATGGAGACATTGGACCACCAGGTCTTATGGGACCTCCTGGTTTGCCTGGTCCTCCGGTTCGTATATTCTTGACGTATTATACTTTTCGTCTTTTTTTTTAATCCTTTGTCTTTGGGGACATCGTATAATATACATATTTTTGAATGAACAGGGCTATCCTGGACAGAAGGGTGAGAAAGGAGAAAAGAGCGAATCGGTGAGTTCTTCACTGTCTTATTATAATGATATATGTATATCTCGAGTATTTGTAATCCTGATATCTGTATTATTTTTATAATATTTTAATTGAAAAAAATAATTAGCAATAAGTAAATTAGCGTTTTTGTATATGAACTCTTAATATCATATTTTTTGTTTACATGATGGGATGTGGCTTGGCATTGGTAGAAGTACAAAAAATTGAGGCGGAGACAGGTGCGTAATTATTATTTTAATTAATATCTTAATTATATATATTAAACGTTAATACCACGTGATGCGTGTTTGATATTTATGAAATAAATTTACGTCGAGTCATTTAAATCGTGGAGTTAATGAAAAATATACATGAGATATGTAAAAAGACTTAGAAGCCTACACAGTCCTTTTTTATATACAATATTTTTTGATAAAAATATGGAAAAACTTATTTCAATTTTATTCCAGGGTGATGGCACATTCGAAGTTAATGCTGGCGAAGTGGTAAGCTATTTTGTCATGTTTTTACAATATATCATGTAAATGTGGGTTATACCTTTAATTAATGACTCATTAAATTTAACAGATAACAGGACCACCGGGACCACCTGGACCTGCAGGTGTTCCAGGACTCCAGGGTCCACCGGGTATAAAAGGAGATCGAGGACACGATGGCGCCAAGGGTGATCCTGTCAGTAATAAAAAAAAATTGTATAGATTGAAATTTTGTATATTATTAATTACTCCAGCATAGAAATATTAATGATTTTTATTTGTTACAGGGTGAAAAGGGCACTAAAGGAGATCCTGGCCCGATGGGACTGCCTGTACGTAAAATGAATTTTAAACATAATTTCTTTTTGAGAATTCGGCACTGTCGTGCAATTATGATGAATTGACATAACAATATTTTTATTTCAGGGTCCCATGGGATTGAGGGGAGAATCTGGAAGGCCCGGGGATGCCGGGAAACCTGGCACCATGGTAAGATGGGCCTCTCGCTCCTAAGATCATCATTACATGCCTTCATCAGTCAATTATTGATACTCGTGCTAATGACTTAACTATTTGCCACCGTCATTCTCAAAAATAATCGAGTCATCACGTGGATGATCTTTGAACGAATGAACTTTGAATCTCATCTGAAGAATAGATAATGACCTTTAATGATAACGACAAAAAAAAAGGAGTGGCACATAATTTGATTTTGAATTTTTTCACGCTATATCTATCTCATTGACTTTTGTGCCCACGCCATGCGCAATCCCATTAATTTTTAAATGATTATTTCTACTGACAAGCTCCAAACCTATTTCGCAGGCGTCAAAACTTTTCTTGATTATATTCTCGTCCAAAGCTTATCACACGATTGTGACGCTGGTAGACACTTAATTGGCATACGTAACTCGCTATCGTCTTTCGCTAGCGGGTTTTAACGAAATTATTAACAGTCGCAATTAAAAACAGGTTGGCGCGTGGTGATCTGACTAACAACTAACACACGAGATAGGTACTACAAAGCCAACGACAATAACCTATCTAGTGCGCAACATCCGGGACTTCCGGAACACGCATATTAGCCCACGTCTTTAAGCCGAGCACGTGTCGAGGCTAAAATTAACCTATCGAGAACGTTAAATATATTTTGTCACACGTTTAACCGATATTGACGCAGGTTAGGTAATAATTACAGATTGATACGCTCGTTGCATGGCTACATTGTAACTTACCTTGTTGTTCCCAAAAAAAGAGTGAAAAATACGGGAAGACGAATCTCGAGGTGGAATTCGGAACGCCTTATAAGAAAAAAAAGTCATAATTAAGTCTCATAAACTCGTTACTTGATTTTAATATCATTCAACGTTATCCTTTCAGTACCATTAAATTACTTGTCAATTAATTTTATCAGTGATCCGTTAAATAAATTTATCAAACAGGCATTCCGTGTTCAACATTGAGACTCGATATAGTTTTGTTCCTACAAAGTGGAATGGCGGTGTTTTTTCTTCAATATTTTTCCAAGTGTACATTTTGAAAGTTCAAAAGAACTATGCTCCAAAGGGGGTTGCGAAAGGTATAGTCACCCGCAAAAATTCATCGCGACTGCGCATCAGTGAGTTTATCATTAATCGTATTTAAGGTACTAGCGGTTTATACAGTCGTGCACAAAAGTTCTTAAAGCACGTGAACGTCGAGATTGATGAAAATGGCGAGTTGCGCATACGAATGTAAATACTGTTCCCAATGAATGCGTAGAAGAACAGTCGGTATCCGAGTAACTTAGGGCTTCCAGGTGAACGACACTCGGCATTAGATACTTCACATACCAACAGATCAATAATATTCTTCTTAGAAAAAGATCCAATTTAACTTTACGTTCACGTGAATAATAATTTTTATATACAATACAGTATATAGAAACTGTACTTTCCACGAGTTTTCATTCCGTCGATAATTTACAGTGATGAATATTTTCATTTTATCGGGAGCCAATTAATTACTTTGTTTCTTTTCTTAAACTTTAATGTAACGACAGTCTCTAGCAAGTATTATAGTCATTAACATTGTCGTAACAAGTACTTAACGCGCAAAGGTATTTTATTCTAGATCGACGTGCTTTGTTTCTCTAGGATTCAAGATGTGTGTCCGCTTACGGAGAGCGCGTTATTGTAATAGATTACGAAAATCATATTTCTCATAAAATCTATGTGTAATCGATTGTTAGATTAAATGAATCTTGAGGTCTAAATCTGTACATAATATGCATAGACACATTTGATCGCAGTATATATACATATTTATATGCTTGTATGCTTCTGACGCTACTCATGGATTTGTTGAGAAATATGGTAAAATTTTATTTAGTTGAAAGAAAAAGACATTTAACGTAGCCTATATAGGATGACGGTATAAACGCGAATGCGACAGATATATTAGTGGTTTTTGTATTTGGCGTTAAAATGAAATTTTCCTCACCTCGTTATTTCATATGAAAAATTATTAATTTCTTTACTTGGACATTACGTTTTGCGAAATTTGATAATTACCTAAAGATATACTTTTTGCGAAAATCTTCCAAGATCTTTTAGCACGAAGCGACGTTATACTCGAACAGCAATTATCTTGTGTAATTTGAAAGCGTGTCGGGCGCTTGCAATGAATTCGCACAAACGATATTCTCGCGAAAATTTCGCATAATTGTGCCGGTGACACCGCATCGCGAAAAAAGTGCACGCGAGAGTGGCTACTTCCGCGACGTTTGTCCCGCCGAAGGGACAAAACTGTAAATAAACATCCCCGTATGCAGGTGTCGCGACGCGTGTGACAATTTAACGATCGTGCGAATAAATCCAAATACCCATTAGCAGTAAAATAGCGTCATCGAAAAAAAAAGAGACGGTGGCGTTTATAAAGATAAATGTAAATTGCGTTCTCTAGGGTATTTATGTACAATTCTAAGAAACAACACGTGTGGTCATACTGCTTGAAGAACAAAATCACTGAATCTCGTTGAAGGGAAAAGAAGAAGAAAAAAAACTTAAATTGCAAAGATAGTCAATATTTTATTTGCAGTCTGCTCTCGCAAAACTATAGAAATATTTTGAACGATCCAAGAAAGACTATACACTCCCAATTAAAGGACCTATTACATAACAGCGTCCCGTCTACTCGTGATAGGCGACTAATGAATTCACGACAAATGAAAGAAAAGAAAAGACAAGAAGTAACAAAGACAGAGTGAGAGAGAAAGTATGGTTTCAGGCAATTCTATAGAGATAGATAAAGAGAGAGAGAGAGAGAATTGTATGGGCTAACTCTTAATCCTAAGGAAGTCTAAAAAGATAAATGAAAGAGAGAATGAGAAATAATAACAAGAGAGGAGAGAGAGAGAGAGAGAGAGAGAGAGAGAGAGAGAGAGAGAGAAAGAGAGAGAGAGAGAGAATGCGTATGTGTGTCTGGCAAGCAAAAATGAATTACCTATGTATAAATATATTACCCAGAGTCTGGAACGTCTTGCAAGCCGTGATTCTTGATATAGGTGCATAAACTATACCTATCTAAATACATGAGACTCCATTTTGACCATTCGGTATGCAAATATTGACGTTAGCACGCCAAGATCGTCGATGTACTTAGAAGAGGCTTGTACAGAGCGGGATGCTGTGCCAACACGCCTTAACGAGAATCCTCTGATCGGTGGCTAGAGATAAATGATCCACGTCCAAATAAGGACGTCGATTGCGTTCCGATGTTAAGCCATTAGTTAACGTTAGTTAAAAAAAAGAAAAAGAAAAAAGACGTACGAGTTACGAGAGTAATGTAATTATATTAGCTACTTTTATATATTAATGTTCATTGTAATTTAAGGTTACCGTAAATGAAATATTGACAATTGTAAGGACGAAGGAGAGAGACTCGATGATTATACAAGTCTTTATTATTATTATTGTGTAAGGGAACTCGCGGAGAAGCCATCCTTTAGATCCTTTGAGGATTACACGACGCACATCGCGATAATTGTACACACACACAGACACACACGCATACGGATAATGTGACACGCGTATTTACATAAATTATACAAAAATTACGTAAAACACACACACGTACATCCCACTTGCGTAATGTAATCAAACAATTTTTTGTCGATTTAGGATGTAACGGTACTTTATAAGGATTTTTAAATGTTAAGCGATATATTAATATGTGAGGTTGGGGGCTGGCGCGGTCCTTGAACTTTCGCGATTATATAAAAAAAATATTTGTTAATTAAGATATGGCGTTCCATAACCAAAAGACCGATGTCCTTCGTATATGAAGTCACTAACAAATTTTTGTTTCATGATATCCTGATTAATAAACAGAATGTGCATGTGCCTGTGTCCTTTGCTTATACATAAATGCCCACCTTTAATGCTTTTTTTCTTCTCCCCCTCCAACCCCCTCGAACCACCCTCATTGTCATCGACATCACCCAACCACCCTCTTTGATCGTGTACCATGTCTTATTTGCTTTTGCATTTTGTTTTTCCGATTGCTAATTATCGATCGGTCTGTTTTATTTTTTTTTCCTTTTCGTATTTTGATTATTTGAGAAATTAACACGTGTTAATTTGCTGCGACCACGAATATTAATTTTATCGTTAAACCTTCTTTTTGTACTTGGTCATCGATTTGTATTTTTTTTTTTTAGAATTATTTGGCAGCACAGTGTCTGTAGGATGCATGATATTTTTTTTTGTTTTTACCAGGTGAACTTTCTTGTTTCCAATTTTTATTTTTTTATCTTTTCTCATTCTACTTATCCTTCGTAATTATTGATAATCGACTGTACTATATTTATATGTTGATTTGTCAGCGATCAAAAGCATTGATTTTTGTATCGCGATGCGAATTTATATTTCTTAATTTATCTTTTAAATACTGTTAGACGGGGCTCTTTGTTGCCCGTCGGTTTTCATTTTTTTTTTTGTAATTTACTGAATAATGCGCATATTGTCGAAAAGAAAATATTTATGATTAACAGGTAATCGTATTACCTATGTTGATTTAGCGTAATCGTCTAAATCATCCAATCGCGTTCGTTCGACATTTATTTTTCATCAAATTTGATTTGATTTCCTCTCCCTTTCAGGGGCCGGGAGGGTTAGACGGCATGAAGGTGAGTAAAAATCGTCATTTTTTACCCTTTATTCGATACATTTTTTTTCACAAAATTATTATCATTTATGTCTCTCATTAAAACTCCCATACCCTGATATCATTTCAAGTTATAATTATACATAAGTTCGAGTCTAAAAAAATGAACAATTTAATCCTGAACTTTAAATAATTCCATATCTAAAAAAAGCGACAAGTTCTGAAAAATTTGTTTCATGCTTTCAGGGTGCTCAGGGTGAACCTGGAGCAAAGGGTGAACGGGGTGATCCAGGACTGCCTGTAAGTTTTTATCCTCTGATTACTCTATTATTAATTACGATAATTATATCCGACCAATGATGCAATGCATGGTCAAAAATTATCTACAAGTAGATGATGAAAATATATATATTTTAATATATATATTTTTTAATAAAAATCCCCTAGAGCATAGTTCAATTCCTCAATTTTTCCATTTACTTAGTAATTGCCTATGAATGCTTCCTATTTTACTTTAATCATACATGTACAAAATCCATAGCAAGAGGAAATCATTAAATGTTCTCCAGTAACATGGTAACTCGTTAGTAACAGTTTTTTTGTATTTGTCCCCAGGGTACTGATGGGATTCCCGGTGGAGAGGTATAGTGGCTTATGATATCACTGAACTAATAACTATCACGGGCATAAAAGGGAATTTTCGGAATGTTACTTTGAGTTATTTATTTTTCCCATAGGCGCTATTTTCAGAATTGATTACACATAATGACTTTTTTTTTAATGCTCGGGTTCAATATTTTCGTTCCGAAGGATCTCCTTTTTTTAATTATATAACCATGTACTAGAGTCCCAATAACAATATATTATTTTACGCGAGGCTATTATTTAATTTAATCCAGCCATTTAGTAGCCCGATGTCCGAAATAAATTATGAATAATGGGTTTAATGAACCGTCCTTGCTGTGTATGAATTTCAGGGTCCAAAAGGCGAAAAAGGCGCCCTGGGCGAGGCTGTGAGTATTATTTCATGAGTATTAGTTGATTTATCCAAAAAAGAAAGAAAAAGAAATTTCTATTTTAGGCTTTGTATTTGTTCAACATGTTTCATCTGCCGAGTAAGATTTGTTGTACGTGGAATATGTCAGTTTTTATATAAATCATAGGCACGGAGTCACGATGATAGAATTTGAATACTCTTATCAATTTACGTAATTAACTTGATAGTACAAGTATATACGTATATATATATTTCTCTATCATAAAAATAATTTTCTATAAATATTAATCTGAATAAGAAATTACAATTGAAATTCGTAACCAATATGATCGATGTATCAATATTCATGAATTTTATATATCGATGCATTACTCTCATAAATTAAAAGAGTACCATACCAGTAGCCACGTTTTCTACCCTTCGAAAAACCATAAACCCCATAAGATCGTATCGTACCAATAAATTACATAGTATTATATCAAAGCGGCAATGGCGTAGAGTTGTTATATGCTGCCACCACCATTCTCCAAAATTGGAGTAGCACAGCAATAATGAAAAATCCAAAAATACTCATTGCGACCCGCTAAAAGGCTCACGAAACTAAAGTCCACGTAGTAATTACAGGAAGAAAGTGTTAGGCCGGAAGCATTAGGTGCAAAGTGAGAGAAGCTCCATTACTATTCATCACCTTTCAGACTATTCGTTCTAATGAATTATGCACAATTCATTATCAGTACTATGCACAGAATTTTATTATGCTTGGCCTATTTGCACGCCGCGATACTTTGACAGAATCGAACTATCCGGATAAAACTAATGTTACTAATTAAAATTTGTTTAGGGTCCAACAGGTAAACGAGGTCGTAAAGGCGATAAAGGAAGTAAAGGAGATCAAGGTGTACCAGGATTAGATGCACCGTGTCCTGTGGGTCCTGATGGTCTCCCGTTACCAGGATGTGGGTGGAAACCAGCCCAGGTACTGTATCTTCTATCGTAACAGGTTTACATTACAATACTCTCTTAAGAGCACTCGTGGCCAAGACACAAAGAAAATAATGGAGCGGAAGACAAGACTCCCTAGTAATACCATGTGTGATCTCACTTGATAAGAAGAAATAGGAAAGACATTTTATTCGATTAAACGTAGACGCCGGATGGCATCGTGATAACCGTTATACCTTATTTCAAAATGGGTTCTGTAATGTATTCATTTATGCTTTCATGTTCTACCTTATCGATACTCCATTTGCTAATATGCTCGAAAGTGCACTTAACCCTTTCAAATTATCATTACCATAAGAGCAGAGCAGAATCAATAGACTAAGAAAATTTAGGTGACGCCATTGATGCATTACAGATTTCAATTGAAATTCTCTTGCCTCTTAGCACTTTCTGGTGTCTGTGTAAATTTTCATTGTGCTCTAACACACTTTTGCCATAGTTTTTGGTAGTGGATTATACTAAATACTAATTGATTACTAATACGGTGTGCTGTGAACGAGATCGTTGTTTGGGACTGTCGTGTCTGGTTACCAGGAAATGATGAGCACTTCTTCACCGGCTGCGGCTGGTCCTGAGCCTGCGGAAACTGATTACGAGACGGACGAGCAGGATGAGGAGTACGAGGAGTACACGGATCCGACTGGCAATTTAGCTGAGCAATAATACTCGCAATACGCTGCCCTATACTCAGCGCCTAAGACGTCTTCGTCAATTTTACAAGTCAACTCACCTTCTTCCTAAACTAACGCGTCCTGGTAATTTCATTCCTGTAGATATAGTAATAACAATGGGTGCATGAAGAATAACTTTAATATATGTATATTAATTTATTGGGCATTTATTTTATTTTAGTATTTCTATGTGGAAGTTATGTGACGATTATGGTACACTGATAATTAAAATAATGTAAAATAAAAAGAGGCTAATGATCCAAGTGGTCAAAGTCGTAATAACTAAACATGGACGGTATGAAAATATTGTTTTTTTTATTTTCAGCCAATAAATAACATCTTGCACGAATGGCTGGAAGAGGAAGGGCAGTGATACTGACGAGATGGACAGTAATTAGTTATAATTTGACAGTTATCAAGGATTCATTGGAATCCACTCATTCATCGTATCCTAATTAAACGTAATTAATCAAGTTAATATTTAAAATTAAATACCTTACCGGTAAGTGTTGTAAATAAGTGTACTTACAGTGTCTAGCGCCCACAGTGTTGTGTGTACATAATAAAAATCGGTAATGAAAACGATAATAATGGCTATAATAATAATGACAGATAACGCGTAATGCGTTTTAATTGAACGTGCTTATGCATTCGCATTCGTATGATATAAAGTTTGAAAAAATCCAACCGTAATCAATGACGATTCATTTAATATTAAATAGACGATGAGAGAAACAGGGAGGATAATTTATAGAAGAAAAATGTATTGTGAGAATTATTATTGATTAATTTAGCCATTAATTATATTTTTTTTAACGCACAAAACGAACTATGACGTTTATTTAATTTATTTGCGCGCGAGTCATGACAAGTGCGCGTATGAGATTAATTAATTAACAGTTTGCATTTTTAAGAAATTTCACTGCTGATTGCATTAAGATTTTCATTTCTTTTTCGCATTCAAGTATTATGTAACGCGTGTAGCAGTTCTGTTGTGCTCCATGTGCAAGGTGTAAGGGTTGATGCTTTTCAAATTTAAATTTTGATACACATGATAAATTTAATTCATTCGACAATTTTGAATTTGTTATTCATGCTGCAGGGACGAAATTATACAAAGTGTAAACGTATAATAACATTAATAAATACAATTGATAATTAAATCATTGTCCCATTGTCGTAATACAGAAACGAAATGTAGAATTATTTTTGTCGTCATTTAAATAATAATGCCCAATTTTGACAAGCATCAGCCATGCTTCGAGCAAAACATTAATCTCTGTAACATACATATATGTTTATTACTACGGGTTTCAACAAGAAGATCAGTTTCTTTGTTCCCATTAAGTCAGGTCATTTTTTTATACAATTAGAATAGACGCATAGTCTTGTATTTTGCACTAAATTAATAATGTCGTTATATTTAGGATAAATAAATCAAGTGTACACATGTCAATATTAACAGATATTGTAATAAATTTTCTGTGTATTATAATTACTCATGCTACGTCATTTGTGCATGTCATATTCTTTATGGGACATTTTATGAATTAATCTGCAGTTGTCAAAAAAATTGTATTTAATTTATATTAAGGGACGTACGATAGTATCGAAATGGGGATTACTGAGACCCTTTGGAAATTTACCAGAAAATTATAGTTGTGGGAGGTGGATCAATCGTGAAGCTTCAAAAAAAATATTGATAATAGATGTTAGGAACGTTAGTCAGTCAATAGCTATACGCGAGTCCAGTTCGGCGCAACGAGACAGAACTATATACAAGTATGTATTGTTATTCTACTTAAACTTTTTTTTTATAATATGCAGAACGGTAGAATATGAAACTGTTGTGACCTAATTGAAATTCAATTCTTTTCTTTTGTTATTAAATAATAATGAAGAAATTAAATGTTACGAAAATCTGGATCACCATAAGAAATGCTCAATATGTAAGATGCAAAGTTAATGATATAACACTATACCTTAAGTCAGTGTTCTTAAATGTTGTTTAGAAACGAGAATAAATGTATTTTAGCATTAATTTCCTCAATATGCTTGCTTCACTTTCTTTTCTCGATTTGACTTCTAATCTTTGCCACAGCATATAATTATATGAAATATAGTGGGAGCATTGTACATGTAATTTAATCATTTAATGGGTAAGGGTTAATAAAAATACAGGTTTTTTTTAACAACATTCATTATACAATTCTTGAAATACAACTTCATGACATTTAAGAAATCTGTTTTTCCATAGCACACTAACTATTCAATATTTTGTGATGCTCATTATTCATAGTGATAATTACGTTTAATATAAGAGTACAAAATGTCTAAAAATCTATTGTACTGCTATTGAGCGCATAAAATATCACATTGTTATAAATTTTATAAGGTTAGTAAACAAATCATATTTGCAAAAATTTCATGGGTTTATATCTATTGCTTTGTACATATTTAATTTCTTATGTCACAATAGAAATCAACAAGAGACTAATTAGCCTATTAGTGATCATTCTATATTAGATTGATTATTGGTCTCAATACTTTTAGGAGTGTAGTACATTGAGTCTAGATAGAATCGTACAAAGTCAGTTACTACGCTTCTATCTGGAATGCTTTGACTCATTCCATACATGGCCATCTGAAAAAAGAAGGAAGGGGTATAAATTCAAAAGATGCTATTGACTTGAATATCGTAATGAATTATAAAGTATCTTAATACCTTTCCTTCGACTGGCTCATCTGGCTGTTTCATAATATTAACCAATTCATCCTTAACATCATTTAAAAATCTATCAGCCACTCCTTCTTCTGTGTGGACATACGTAATACATATGTGAATACCACTTGGAAATTGTAGTGCATTTAAATTCCACCCTCTGGCATTTAAAGCCTCGGAGAGTCTAAATATATGGAAATCATTGGAACCTAAGGCTATAACAGACGTTGCGGGTGTTCCAAAAATGAAAATACCATCTAGTTTTCTCAGTCTGAAAACAGTGATCCATCAAATAATTCTAGTGTAATAAACAAATAATTTTTCATTTGCAAATAAGGTAAACGTACTCTTGTTCAATGTACTTGGTAGTTTCGATAACTTTCTTAGTTGCTTGTATATAACCGTCATGACCAAAGTACATCATAGCTGCCCAACATGCTGCAATTATTCCTCCAGCTCTAGAACCATTTACTGTTGGTGATCCATAAATACCACCCGGCCAATCTGTCGTTACCGTGAATTGATAATGTCTATATTTTTTCTCTCTGTACAATATTACCGATGATCCCTTGGGAGCATATCCATACTAAACAAACAATGTAACAAATTTTAGAATACAATATCCTCAAGTTACTTATTATATTTAAATAAAATTATAACTTACCTTATGGGTATCAGCAGATATACTAGTAACTCCAGGCAGAATAAAATCAAAAGGTGGAATAGTATAACCTGCATCTTGCATAAAACAAATTAGGAATCCACCGAGGCACGCATCTACATGCACAGGTATACCATATCGTACACCTAGTTCAGAAATTGCTTCTATATTATCTATAGTTCCATATGGAAAATTTGGTGCTGAGCCAACCAGCTAAAATAATACATGATACCGTCACAGCTTAAAAATATTTACAAACTATTTTCTACATACAATAGGTCAAAGGTAATTACCATTATCGTGTTTCCAGTAATAGCTTTTTTCATGGCTTCAATGCTGACTGTGCAACTATGAGGATTTATAGGTACAGTACATACTTTAATATTTAAATACTGAGCTGCTTTGTCAAATGCTGAGTGTGCTGTAATTGGCATTACAATTTCTGGTTTTGTTATACCTTTGACCTCCTTTGCATAGTCTCTGTAAGCTTTACACGCTAAGAGAATTGATTCCGTTCCTCCAGTAGTCATCTATATAATGTTTAATAATTAATTATTGATTAGAAATATTACCTGATTAAAATAATTTTATGGTAAGTTATGGTAAACATACTGTTCCACAAGTATCAGGACCGCCATTAAACAAATGACAGCTAGTTCGAACAACTTCAGCTTCCATTTTGCATACACCAGGAAAAACATCAGGATGCAAAGGATTTGTATAAGAAGCTACTCCATAAACATCTGCCATTAATTTAACAAGACCTGGATCGTTTCTGTATACGGTACCGGAAACGCTACCATTCGTCCAGTCATAGTCACCTGTTATTAAATATCGATTAATTATTTATATTCTTCTTGATATCCAAATGTTTTTAAATAACCATTGTACTACCCAAATTCACGCATTTCTTCACGTGATCCAAAACTTCATCATGACTCATACCCTTTTGCGGAAGTCTACTAATGATCGTAATATCTTTAAGTCTATGAATTGCTTCTTTTTCAAATAAATCATTTAAATTACTAAGTTCTTTATCAATTCGTTCGCGAATCCAAGGCACGTATCTCGCGAGTTTATAAATTTCTTTCTTTCCACGTTTAACTAGACCTGAAAAAGAAAACATTTTTTCCCCTATTATATAATATTTAATGCTATCAGTATCTAATCATACTTGGTTTTAGAATACATTAATTATGTCCACTTTGAATTTATCTAGTTATTCTTTACAATGCCAATGTCCTATCGGACGGACATACAAATTTAATAAACTTCGCCGTTTATCAGTGTCTTGTAACGAATCGATTGTTACAATCAAAAGTTGATAAAAGATAAAATAAATTCGGCATATCATATCGTATCTTCATACATACTTTCATCTTGAAAGATGAAATTCCACAACCAAACACCAGCTAATACTGTAGTCGTTGTAATTGTTACAATTTGCCATGGTTCTTTATCCTTGAAGAGATTATTAATAAGTCCCTTAGCGGGATCAGCATAACTTAAACTCATATTTTACCTGAAACATAATTAAAGCACAGTCATTGAACATATGTGATAACGCATGCGCGAATAGCTCCATAAAAAAATAATCTGAAAACAAAAGCTCAAATTACTCTTTTTTTTTTCGTTTGTTAAATATAAACAAATTCAAATATTTTAGTTCCAGTGACTTATACCGTTATTCAATGATATTGTAAGATTTGATGTTTTCGGAGTAAATAATATTCATGATAATTTCACACGCGTCAACCATAATTTTGAACCACGCATACTTATTCGAAACACTGGTAATTATAGAGAATTGTTAATTCAAACTCCAATCACATTAATAAAATCATATTGAGCGGGTATTAAAAGTTAGTCTTTACCTTCAACCAGTTAGACTAGCAAGTGACTAAAGAATGGGCAGGGTTCTCTTCTAAAAATACACGCGCAGCAAGCAGCGCTACAAAGATCAATTACAGAAACTCGAGCGTCCTGCACAGTTATCTCTGAATTATCTCTATAGAGTAAATAAAATGACACGAACTACAACTATCAATTACTTTGTTTTAAGAGACACGAGTGGATGCTTTGCTTTGGAAGCCATTGCTCGGCCGAATGACTCAATTCTTGTCAGCTTCGTCTCATGATAAGACCTTGATAACTTGTTTCGTTCACAGCCACATCGCTAGATAGCGCCATTATCCGCTCGAGGCAAATAGTACGATTAAAGACGAGAGGAAAGTTTGTATGTTGGAAGCAGAAATGAGTAGGGAGATGCACAACGATACGGTTTTAGGCGATAACAAAATCATGCGCTGAATCGCAGCGGCGAGTCTGGAAGTCGAATTTTGTGATTATCGCCTCCGTCGCTAATGCGAATCCCGTCGTAGCCGAACTAAACGTGAAGACGAACGCGCAGCTTAGCAGGCAGAGGTGCTCCGCTACTCAGCGCTGGTTCCCAAAGCAACCCTTAGAACGAGACCGGGAATTATAGAATTTC
>JARQTJ010000829.1:172527-211162 GCA_030142635.1 Trachelus troglodyta
AGGGTGACTACTCTTTATATGACTACTCGACTAAGTATGCTCGACCCGACCAAAGGAATAGGAAAAGTAAAACAAGCGCAATGGAAAGTATGAGGGAATTGAGTGTAACGAGAAAACAAAAAAGAAAATAGAAATAAAGAAGTAAAGAAGTAGAAATGTAAGGAATAGAGTTATAAGAGTAAAGAAGAAATGAGTAAGAAAGTGAAGAATAAAGGATAAAGAAATAAATATAGAAAAAAAAGAAAGTTGGAAATGGATGAGAGGGGTGAATTCCAAGAGACCAGTATAGGCGACCGGCTCGAGGAAGAATGAGCGCTCCGAGTCCCGGCACTGCCTCGAGCGCTCCCCACTCCCCGGCTCCCCCCACTCCACGGTTCCTCCCACTCGCCGAGTCCTGCGCGACGAATTTGCGCACACACAATTTTGGGCAACTTCCAGTACTCTAAATATGCTTGGTCAGAATTTCTGATTTCTAAGCGTTAATATTTTATGTTATTGATTTAATTAATTATTTTAATGTTCCTAACACCTAATTTAATAATATTTCAATTTGAACGTTTTATTTTCGATATTCTACAATTTCAATTCAATTTCTATCTACTTCGTATATTCTGCGAGATTTTGATTTAGCCTCAATTTTATATTTTGAATAAATTTTGAAAGTAAATCAAGTTCCAATAATATTTAGTAAAAATTGAGGTGCTACACGGGTGTCAAGTTGGCACTGCACTTTCTTAAAAATGTCATTAAAATGTTTCACCAATAGGCTTTTCCAGTAGTTCTTGAGAAGTTCTATAATTCCCGGTCTTGTTCTAAGGGTTGCTTTAGGAAATAGGGTTGAGTAGCGGAGAACCTCTGCCCGCCAATCTACGCGTTCGTGTTCACCTTTAGCTCGGCTACGACGGGAGGCGATGATCTCAAAATCCTACTTCTAGACTCGCCGCTACGATTTCGCGGCATGATTTTGGTATCGCCTAAAACCATAGCGTAGTTCATCTCCCTACTCATCTCTGATTGGAAGACACTCGTTTCTTGGATCATAATTATTAATGTCATTTCTCTTCCCTCGTAGCGCAAATGTTCCAAGTTCAACGATTGAAGATTGGCTGGATAAGCCGACAGTAGATGGAAGGAATTATCTATGCAGAAGAAATTGTAACTGATTGTTACTCAACGTCAGCACGAAAACAGATGAACTATTTTCCAGATTTATTCACAATATAAACATATGGCCAAATTAAAATCTCCTAAACTGTTGGAAACGGATAGACGTAAATTTAGTAAATACAATATTATATTTGTTAAATTTTATCAATAGATCAAACTACAATTAAAACATTAAAAAATCAATTATGGACGTTTTGAAATAATTAATATATTTATGTATTATCATTTAAAAATAAATAAACACGACGAAGAACACTTAGAAGTAGTGCGAATTGCAAAATTTGACAGACCGTACACTTGCTGCACCCTTGTAGTCCCGGAAAATTCCGTTACAGGATGTGGAAAATAAATTAGCCTTTAAAATTGCAATTTCTATTCTATATTTTGAAAAAATCGACGTAGCATAATTTTCACGGGCAGATCAGGAAGGAAACATTCTTGGAATTTTAAATTATAAAAAGTTTATCACTTGTACTACTTATTTTTCGAATCTTCATTTTTTTATTTACAAATATTTCGTAATCGTTAATGTACTCGGTAACAAAATTGCATTGCACATATACAGAATAATCGTTTTGCGCTGTGGCGAAAATTAATCAACAATGCCTCCACGTAATAAAAACAATACTGATTCAATTCAGATACTGCGTGATCGTAGTATCGTAATATATACTCAGTCATTAATGTTCACATATAATGTAGCCGCCATTTTTTTCATTCGTCAAGCATAGCCTTAGTATTACATTTATAAAATACGAAGGTATCAACTGAAAAAAAATACGAGCAACGAATTAACGTAGACCTATGTATCTTGAGCTAGGCCGAACATCTCGGAACTCAGTCACGAGCCTCATTAATTAATGCAAACTATTATAAGGCATTCACACTATTACGTTACTATTGTAATTTTATATCATTTTTTTTTCTAACGAATCTGTGCTTCATTATTTCATTTATCAATTTGCATATTTCATCGTGGAGCATTTCCCACGAAAATCCAAAAGTGCTAGAACGTTTATGTTTCAATTTGAAAATATTTTATATTCGCTTACCCTAATGGGAACAACAATTAAAACTGGAATTCACTACCTGAGGCTTATGATACTTTCAGGCCAACATTTCGCCACTTTCTAGAGGCGTGACTTAAGCCCCTTTTGCTCGGCATTCATCGTTAAAATTATTCGTAACAATTTATTGTTAATATAGTTATATCACAATGAAGACGCGAACTCACGGTGGATCCTGCATTGTCCTTAAAATGAATAATTGATATTATTTACATTTAATTTGTATATGAAACACTTGAAACGGGAAAGTTGATTAAATTCAATGAAAAATAATTTTGTTTAAATCTCGTTCACGATTCCCAGCGACGTTAATAATTTTCAAAAAAAAAAAGAAGGCAAAACAACATGCACTTTGCAGGATCCTTTACAGTACAAGTCATATTCAAGCTTGAATATTTATGCGTTCGTTTTTTGTTATTAAAAAAAGGATTGTCGTTCTACTGCGGGGCAATATAATAATAATAAAATTAATTAAAGAATATCCACTAATTATGTGAATTACCCCAGAGTTCGCGATTCAAGGCTTACAGTGCAATATCGTGCAAAACTCAAACTCAACATCGACAATTAAGTACATACATACTACAGCCTCAACACAATCATTAATCCGTAATATAGATTATTTAGAAATTTAAATAACGCACGATCTATCGATCATTATTCCGATTATTAGTGTCGAATATCTGGCATATATATTTATACATTATTATCGTCAAATAAAGAGTATGGTTCCGTTCGAGGAATGCATTTATCGTTAAAAAGTATCAATGCTTAGTTTTTTTAAATTTGAAAATTTTCACCAGGAAACACATTCAAACTTCGAATACACGAGCGATATTAGTCTTAATCATTTTTTAATTAATTAATGATTAATCAAAAAGCTTATGTTTCCAACCTAAGAAAATCCCTGGACGAAACGTGACGAAGGATCGTAAAAATTTTGAAAACCTCTTTCAAAAATTATACGCAACCACGAGCCTTTTTCGTTAATTTAAAAGTTTCATAAATGATCACTCGAGATCGTCATTTTCGAATATATCGTAGTCATTAATAATCATTAAAAATTCCTGTTACAATAAAATCTCACAATCTGTTTAATATTTCAAAGTTTCTATATCATAGACAAAATACGTTCCTTCGTCGTGCACTACATTTACAATTATTCCAAAATTTTTCACATTCGAACGAGCCAAACTCAAAATTTGATCCCGTAAAAACTTTCAGTGTTGTTGCATCATTTTTTTATAGGCCTGACACGGATCTATCAATCGCTTAGGCGTATCTTGTTAGTAGAGCGTTAATATATTTTTTTTATTTTTCATAACTATCTGTGTAAATATATTTACTGTGTGTCTGAGTGAGTTTATCTGTAGCTGTATACATCTACAGTATACCTATACGTGTCTTTTCTTGCGTAACCTGTCGCGTAAGTTTCAACGATGATTCAGGCCGGACAATTTCTTTCTCATCGCTTTCAAGAACCATTTAATCGAACAACGGGATCGGCTCATGTCAAGACGAAATAGGACGTAGATCCAATATATATAAAATTCGAATACCCAGCAAATCGGAAAAAAACGAGACACTTTTCAACAGCATTTAACTATAACCTAACGCGTTAGTTTACTGTATAAACTATATAAATGAGCGCTTGACAATTGGGATAAACTAAACGTTTTGGACGGTACAGTCAAAAGCATTTAACGTAAAAGCCAAAGAATTTTTTTGAGTCACCAGTCACACGGTGCGTCAGCGATTTACGACTGCTGAGACGACTCCCTTTATTTTTCTTCATTATTTTCTATCACTGGCTAAGGGAATCGTACGATCATTTATTTACGGCAATTACTTTCCCTTATTTCCAATCCTTTAATGTAATGTATATATAATATCCGCCATGGAACATAATCGTTTACCTTACAGTAACACATTTGTTCATTCAAATTGAACACACGGTAATTCCCTAGTCCAGTCTGTCAAGATGAACTTTTTTCATTCAAACTTATTTTCCACTCTTGCGCGATGCATCTATTTATTTAAATACTGCAATTCTGGTTCTGCCGTATCATCCCAGTTTACCCTATCAGTTCCCGCGGAGTTATCGTGTTCAGCCTTCGTGAATTCACAAAAAAATTGGAGCCTTATAAAAAATTATCGTTAATACTCGTATTCCAAATTCCGTACGGATCTGAAAAAAAAGAAAGTTTATTTTCCTTATCAACGAGTTCATTTCTCTTGATTTAATTGATCCTATTGAATTTTATATAACGTAATCATGATTACCATATGCAATAGGATATTTGTACAGTGCCTTGTTTCAATATTAATATGACGTACCGCCGTGCGAATAAAGCTCAGAGAAATACAGAGATCTAGACGTTACGTAATATGAAACAATTTTTGATAACGACTAATTCAAGTGCATGACCAATTGTAATCAAATCCGTACATATATCGAATGAAGTACTGGAGAGTGATGGTTACTTGAGCCGTTGCGTAACGTTTGCCAGGGCAACGGCAAATGCCTGTAAAGCGCTGAAGGGATATTGAAAGTCCAACGTATATGCATTTCCGTCAATCCGTCCAAATTGCATCACCTAAGTATGATAATTGAATCGATTAATATTTATTACTTGTAAGGTGCTATCGGTATTGTGATATAAAATTTATCGTGTTACCTGTTTGCCTCGAAATTCAATTTGAAAATTCTTAGCGCTCTCTTGCGTCACCCGACCGCCAAAGTCAAGTTGATAAACTTGACTGGATTCATTCCACATTGGCGCTTTATTGTGCATTACTAATTCACGTCTGATAACTTCCGGTTTCTGATTCGAAATACACGCCCCTCTCTGTTTCAACTGAAACGTGACAAGATTCAGGCTCATCACTAGGCATTACAAATTTTGTTTACATACTTACAACTGATAAGAGCATCGAATAATATTTTAATATTTCCTTCTGATAATGATTATAACTTTAAATGATTCCCAAGTGTCAAACCTTTTGACGTAGCTGTGCCTTTTGAAATGTTTCCAAGTTACGATAACTCCTCGAGGTCTCGTCCTGTATAGTTCCTTCGTCGTCTGAACTTTCACCCCGACTTTTTCGAGTTCTTCTACTGAGCAAGGGACTTGAAAGTAGCCTCCTTCTAATGGGCGACGCCGACGCCGGCCTTTTACCTTTCTTCGACGGCGCTGGACTACTTGGGGAACTTCTTGGTAACCTTAAGAGATTATTTTAATTGGCATCGCTTCGTCGCTTCTTAGAATACATGCTACTTATCGAACACTAGACATCAACAATTACCTTGATGATGGACGAGGTGACGGAGGTGGCAAGGAGTGACTCTCATCAAAGTCCCGAAGTCGCGCAGCAAGACCATCGAGAGAAGATGCTAAGGAGCCACTTGGACTGGAACCCCTTGAAATTTGATATCGACTTCAGAACGAATCGATCCTCTTGATAAGTCTCAAGGTTGTGCAAATATATCTAACAAGATGGTACCTACCTCGCGGAAGAGGGACATGCCTCCAATCGATTTGGTTTCTCGGCAATGGGTTCGTTACCGTCCGTCCCATTTTTCTCCGCAATTGATCCGTTTAGCTTCACCGAATCCTCTATGGATTCTCTGCCAATGGTATCGTTGGTTTTATACTCCGCAGCATCCGCTGTACCATTTTCCGGCACCTCCTCGACGTGTTCTGGTAATTGTGGCGCGGACGCTATTTGCTCAGTACTGGGAAATATATCGCTGGAGTCCAGACTCCTGGACTTGCCACAGTTCTTCAATCTCGGTGGCTTTGCACTCTGTTGGCTCATCTCTTGCTGGGCTTTGTTCTTTCGTTTCTTCTTAGTTTTTCGTGATACCAAAACGAGCCTTTTGTTCGGTGCCTCCTTTCGTAGCATCCTTAGAGCAACGTCACACGGTACCAATTGAGCATCCACGAGGTCCAGATATCCCACGCTGCAACTTCTTACTATAGGATCCGCCAGACACAGTGGACCGATACTTACTACAGTGGGTGTTCTGTGAACTCCACGAAATTGGATGTTACTCTCTGAACTGGATTCTTCGTCTATGTAACGTAACTCTTCGGATTTACCAGGCGAGGCCCCGATTTGGTTTGTATTCGAATTTGATTTTGCGCAACAGCCAAGGCTTTTGCTCTCTTTACGCTTCAACACGCATTGATTAGAAACACTCGCGTTATTCTGGGGTGAATGAGACTGACTTGAGTTTCCAGGTAACTGATGGGAACACGTTGGTGATCCTGGTCCATTTGATAGATTATTTTTTGTATATACTGCAATTGGACTTGTTTGTGATGAACTCAAGCTAGTGGTGTTCATGATAGTCAAGTTTATTGCGATATTCAAATTGTTCTTGGAATTCAAAGAGTTTTGAGTCGTTTGAATATGCGGATTTTGGACGCTACTCCCGTTCAAGCCGTTCAGAAATACAGTCTGAGATTGAGAACAGCTGCTAGTAGAGTTCAAACCGTTCATAATTGAATTCTGAGAGCATGGTCCAGAATTTAATCCTCCACCACTGGGAACCTGACAATTTTGAATGGAAGTGGGAATGATTGGACCTAGACTTGCTGTTAGATTAGTCTTGTCATCAGAGATCTGATTGATCTTATTGTTCTCTAGATCTTTCTTGATCGCCATATTGGATTGTTGATCAGCCAAGGCTGTTTTCACACGTTGAATGTTACCCGAGTAATCGGTGCTCGGATTGGACGTAGCTATCAGCGTTTGCGTTGGTGCCACTGCATTTTTTGGTGATTGCAATGTCGGTACGTCGCAGCATCTCGGCGCATTGTGCCTTGGTGGGGTTCTGTACGTGTTTCCGGAAGTGGCACGAAGATTTTCACAGAAATTCACCACTTCCTGTAGATCCACATAGGGAAATTCATCTTCGTAATTTTCAGCACGCGCCGAAGATGGCGGCAGTGTTTCGGCAGCAAGAAATTGATTGGATATCTGAGACTTTGGTCGATTTCCACTTAACCGTGTATTTCTTGGAGTCATGGGAGCGATTGGAGGTGGCTGAGTTTCCGGAGGACCTCTGGAGGTCCCGGGAGGTTCCTGAAAGATCTCCTCCTCATCTTCCGAAAAAAGGTTAGGATTGAACGTTGGATCTGGACCTATAAAAAAAAAGTTCATAAATTACCTACATATCCAAAGACCAATGTGTATCAATTACCAATATTTTTGAGACTGTACCTGCCGGTAAATCATCCCGTAACTCAGTCATCACTAAAGTCATTTGTCTAGGCTGTAAGTGTAACAGCGATGTCCTGTAAGTGACTTGCCCAAGATTAGCAGGAACAGAGTCAGCAAGACCATGAATCTTGAACTTTGTGCCCCAAATATTAGACGTGACCTCGACCAGTCTCGCGTGCTAAGAAAATCCACATTATTAAATCGTCTAGAAAAAAAGAATCTAAATTCCAACCTCAAGCTCCAAAATTTGTCTCACCTCTGGCAAAGTATCTACATAAGCAAGATCATCAGTTTCCTCGTTAGATTTCTCTTCTCTTCTCCTTCTATTTTTCCTTCTGTTCCTAGGAGAACCACACAAATCCGCAGTATCTCTCTCGGTATCAGAACCATCACTAAAGGAAGGACACTGCGTGATATAATCCGGTACTTGAAGAGTGTCCTGACTCTGAGGATCAAATATAACAAATTCTGGCCGAATCTTGCTGGTCCTACGACCTTTCAATAGTGGCACCAGACCACCCAGATACTCTAAGTACAAGGTATAGCAAGGGGCAGGTTCACCAGCATGCCTGAGCATCGTGCAATGAAGTCGTCCACCTCCAGGAGGCGGTCTTGAGACGAACCTCCTCAGTTCCCTTGGTTCAGGTACACAGCACCTAAATACACAAAATGTACCATATAGAAGGAACTTCATAACTCGGAAAGAAAATGACCGGAACCAAGGGTGGGTACAGTGATTTCCAGTGGAAGCTTTTGCGGTCCATAAAAAAACTAAATGGAAGATTGGTTTTACGGTCGTCATCTTACGGAGTTATAAGACGGTTATTGGGGTATATCCCCCGTGGCTCACCTTATTGTACTGGCGAAGAGTGCCGCGACCAACGCCCTTAGTCTTGGGGGTAGTGGTAGCTGCTGTACGCTGGATTCCCTGGTGAGCGCCGCCCTTACAGCCAGTCTCGACAGTAGCTGAAGAGAACCCACCCTCCTGTATGTCACACAAATACAGATACATTAATTACCCTAATCTCACCAAATCCAGAATTTTCAAAATATGAACCAAGCAAATATTTCACCTAGAGACCCAAGCAGCGTGAACTCGCGCCCCCGTAGCGACGAAAAGACGCCTGTCGTTGTGACCCCAGGTCAAAGCCGATACGGGACACTATAAATTTTTATATTTTTATTTAAAAATTCCACTGCTTTATTCTCACTTCGTTTAGCTTACCTGGGTATATGGAATGGCCGTGGTGTATACCAGAGTCCCAGTATCGGAATAGAATTTAAGAAGATTGGTGTACTCTTGAGGATTCATCTGAAGAATATCGGAATCCCTGGTACCGGCTATTGCTAAGAGCTTTCTTGAATTGCTCCATTCAGCATGGAGGGGTGCCTTCAGACTGGTTCTTATGGTGATTGGTGAGACGTCGTCGAAGGACCGCAACATCACGATATTACCGTCGGTGAGGCAAACAGCCAGGACGTAACTTCGATCGTCTGGAAACGTGAAATTAATGGCCATTGAATTAAGCAGGTTCAGATCAATTACTGCGAATTGCGTCAAACGCTCAGAATTGATACGATGTATTAACGTGTGTATAGCCTCTACGTGGTATAGGCAGAGTAGTTTTGTATAGCAAAGTCACGTGACTGTAAAACGTAACGATACGCGTGCCACTGTATATACATATATATATACACAGAATAAATAATCACTCCGACCAAAATATGAAATATAATATTTATAAAATCAGCTGTACCTTGCTGCGATTGGTTACCACTGACGTCATCGTCACCTTCCTCCATCTTAAATTTCTCAGCACTCCAAGCCATCGACGTAACACCAGCTGCTAATTGAACCTCGGACACCATAGCACCGTGCACATCCATAACGATCAATTGTCCAGCAGTAGTACCAAAGTATACCTTTATTGACATTAATAATAAAATCAATTCAAAAGCATCGGTACAATCAATCGCATAAATAATTCGCATACCGGTTGTTAGTACAAAAGACAAATTGGCAATTCGCATTAAAAACTCGGCTTTTGCCTGATTAAACTATTTTCTAATTAAAAGCACTCCCAGGTCATTCGCACCCCCCACCCTCGCACACAGACACTCTGATAACATCAAATAATTAGGTGATTCGATGGACGATGATTAACGCTTTAAAGATGCAAGATAATATTTTATACCGGGTGACCTGTTTTCGCCGAACGATAATTGGCAATGGCCAAAAATGATTGAGGTATCGAATATCCGTCAGGTTGTCACTAAGATTGCAACCCTTTCAGTCAGGCATCCAAAGGGTTTCACCCTTCGACGAATGGCGTAACGTAAAATAAGATTCTACCAGTGAAAAAGCTTTCAACCTTTAATATCTCTCGTATCAACGGTGATTGATTATAACTTTACGCCATAACAAGATGATAGCCTGGTATTACCCAGGTTACGTAAGCTTATTAGAATTTCATGTATGATATACGATCTACGTGATAGTCAAGGTCGACACGTGAACAGATTCGATATAGTTTCTGATTATAAAAAAATCAATATATTTCTTGCTATTGATTTTCGATTAAAATCATTACCTGTTGATCATCCGGGGTCCAAATACCACATGTGATGGTAGCTTGATCGTTGAGCATCGAGGACCAGTATCTTTGCCCGGCAACGCTGCCAACCAGTACGAAACCGTCCTGAGGGATGAAGAAGAGGGGTTGATGATTCAAATAAAAATAAGAAGTTCGAAACACGAAATTCTTAGGTCACTTGTATTCCTTGATAATGGATACTATGTGCATGTGTATATATATGTATATGTAAGTTGATAAGAGATTCAAGGAAATCAGAGAAGACCCTTGAAAACTTGACAATGGAAGAGAAGGGGTGTTAAGTATATAAGGATTATGTATTATATTACAAGTATATACAGCTATACAGCATGAGTCCAATAGGAGGGGCGGGAGGGGGGATCAGAAAGAGAGTACAAGGAGTCGTACGTGTTCCAGGGATGATTTTACCCTCAACGTCATGCGACTGCTCATTATTTAGTACTGCCCTTTCTGTCTTTCTCTCTCTTCAATTCTCTCTCTCTCTCTCCCATCCTCTCATTCTCTACACTCAGCCAACCGATACTCAGTACTCGTCCCTGGAGTGACAACTGCGAGTACTCTATATCAGAGCCATTTCGCGTTAATTGAGTACACCCCTAATATACGTTTACATATAGGTATACTACATGGCATTACCAAAACCTGTCAGAATTAACCCCAACGAGTATTTCCGTAGAAGAAATTGCACCAATATTACCGTAAGATGAAAATAAGAGATTCACCCAAGAGAGACAAAGATTTCAGATGGACCACACGAGTGGGATGCGGTAGGAAGGCGTGGTTAAGGATATTACATTTTCTTTGAAAATGTAATGCAGGTTCAAAAGGTTGGGACCTGGTTTAAATTCTTCTAGCGTCGTCGCAGCATCCTCTGGACCTGGTCCAGAAATGTTTTTCCAATAATTTTTGTTTTCTTATAAATTATTATAAATAATCATAATTTTACCCTGTAACATATCAGCGCCATCCTTCCGTCGTGCGACCATGAGAAATGTGTGACAGGTGTGTTTCGGTCGTTAATTAATTCTATGCTCCATCGACCCTCGTATTTTATCCATACGAATATCACGCCGGAACTGTCGCAAGACGCGAGCTTCTGATACGGCTCGTTCCATTTGACGAGTATAACCTGAAACGGAAAATCAACGTGTGTTAAGATAATAAATATGAATACACGTGACATAACGGTAAACGCGACTCTGTGTACAGTTTGATAGATTCAATACGTGTCTCTGGATATTCAATTCGCGTGTCGACTAACGAACCAAATGCAACGTCAACAGTCGGCGATAGGAATTCACAGTGTTGCGAGAAGAGCATGTAGCGTAAAGTTACGTAACGAGCTGCTACGTGAAAATCAGGATGCATAAAGACGAGACTTAATATTCGAGGACAAAAAATACGTTTTTTAGGTAAATTTTCATAAGGGCCGTTACATCATGTTTGACACTATACTGAAGCACTGATAATAACGCAGCCTGACTGAAATGACTGATAGAACGAAAATATTGACTGGTGAAAATTTAATATATATCATACAAGGATGAATTTGGCTCCTCATGTTTTTTCTATTCTTTATGATATAATTTTAATAATATTCAAGTAGATGGCTTACTGTTTTCCAAGAGATGTATTTCTTGCACACCCTTTATGTGGGTATATGTGTATTTATATACGTATGCTTTATTCTTGCATTAATTCTGTACTAAAGAATACTTGCTGGGGAGAAATTTTTTTTCATTTTTCGATTAAGTAATTTTTTTTCAACAGTTACTTGTTTGAATTACTTTAATCTGGGGATGCTTCTCCCTGTCTCAGTTAGCTTGGTTTATTTCGCATAGATCTTGGTCCGCCTTTGAGAAATTTCAAGGTCTCGGCCATCTTGCTATGTTATTCATGGGATAATTTACCTTAGATGCCACTCGCAGGGTCTCACCCACTGAACACTTTTCAACGGCTCGCCCTTTTTTTTTTCTTTTAGCTAAATATCCCCGACGGGTTAGAAACTCGTGACTAAGTCGTAAAATCCAGGTACAGGGGTTGTCCGAGAGCTAATCTTGAACCGAACGACCATTTTTATATCGCCCTTGTCAATTTTTTTTGTAACCGCGGAAAATAAAAAATTATTTTTTAAAGAAACTTTTTTTACGACCAATACGTAGATGGCGTCGGTAATTTCGAATTGGAGAGAAAATAGGGGTGGTTTTTATTATTTTTCATTTTTAAAAAATCTAATTCTCTATATTTAATTTGGCTTGTTTTTTTGAACCTGATACAAGTATTAATGACGGAGTTAATATACGAGTGTAAATACCGTCAACGAATGTCTGCTTTAAGTCCGATTCTAATTTTGCCAAATTGCAAAGGCAGACCAGAATATTCCGTTATAAGCGAAGCCCAGCATCCACGAGATCAAAGCTTGCTACATCTGGAGACGCCGTTTCGCGAAATACGAATTTCCCAGCAACTTTCTTATTACTCTGATATCCGTCCCAGTTGAAATCTACCAAGAAGAAAACCACGGAATCCTACGTCATCTTACGGCTCCTTTGTCTTTCCGAAACTCACGCGAATTACTCAACGTGATTCACTCCGCTTTGATCATTCGCCGCGGTCGTATTTCGAACAATGGGATCCATTATTACTTCGTCTCTCGCAATTTTTAATTCCGTGTATAATAATAATGGCAATACCCGCAAGACAGAATTAACGTGCACATTACCAGCTACCCTACGAATATACGACATAGAATACACGATATTTTCATATGAAGTAAAAATATTTCTATTCTCCATTTCTATATCTCCAAACGCGCCGTAAAAAGTATACCGTTCGCCAATGACTGTCAAATTCTGCCTGCAAAAGGAAAACCTAGCAAAATTCGCAAAAAATTTAAGTAATCCCTTTTACGGGTTATTCGCGAAATATAAACCCGATATTTCGGAATATCGTAAAATTTTCTCGACACCCACAATAAATTCTAAATCGCGCTAAAAATTCGTGTATTCCCACCCAGCAGGACACAAAGCGTTTGAAGCATGTATAACGGGTGTCTCTAACTTAATGATAACCCGATCGATAATTCTCTGTCAATGCCCTGCCATCGCGGAAGTGTCTCGTCCCGTTCTATTTTTGGATCCATGGAAAATAAGCCGTGTCGCTCGACAAACGATGAACAACTTTTTTCCCATCATATTTTACCTTTTGCACCTCGTTATTTATCCACGAAAAAAATTCTGCATTGCGGAGAATCCGTCGTGTTGGACGATACGAAGCATGCAACGTGCTACCGCTTTATAAGTGCTATACATATACAAAATACTCGACGAGTCGAGAGCGGGAATTTTGAAAATATTGCATCATCTCGTGTAAGGCCACGCTGGAACTCATTAAGCCAAGAATTATTGTATCGCGACACGCGAATTTCATATCAGGATCTTTAGAATCGCATGGTGCATTTGTCTAGATTTTCTTGTTCCCTCCCCTCGCCCCCCTCCGCCCACCCTTTACTCTCGCCCATTTGCTCTCCAACTTTTTTTCATTTCCCTACGAACCCCGAAACCTCCCCTTTGGTCCTCCGGACTCCCTAATTACATAAATGAATAATCAGATTCGCGTGCTAGGGATTAAAAGATTTCTTGCACTGTTTTGCATATCCGACAAGTACGTGTGATGCAAATTTTATATATATTGTTATGAGAAACCATAGTGGAGCATCTGATAGCAAAAGGGTAGCTCTAGATGATAAATCCCTTAATAAAAAAAATACGACACGACCCTAGTTTCTCTCTCTGAACGATTTTATAAATATTATCCAAATTTTGTTATATCGTTACCATAGCCGTACTGGACAAAATATATTCAGCGTGTCAGGATTCGAATCCATCTTGCGAAATTCGCTAAAAAATATTTTTCTTATTTATAGACTGTTATTTATGTTTGTTATGTATATATACATATATACCGTGAGAAAAAAGTATCGCTCCAGTCTATGTACGTAAGACAATATCTGCCATCTTTTACAAAGTGGCTGCATACGATATGCTGGAGGATATTTTCCAGAAGACGTCTCAGCGACGTCCCTCGAAGGACGTATAAGTATCACATTATCAGACGTATATGTACTTGGAAGCAAAATGATCTAGAATGATGCGATATGATCAACTGTAAGGATGAATATATATTTTCCTTACATTTTTTATTATGCCGTTCGTATTTTATACAGATCAACCTGGTCCACTGGGTGTTGACTTTTAAAACAAAATTTACTAGTTTAGGTAAATACGAGGATCAATACTCTACTACGGTATTTGCCAGATGCTCCGCCATGAATATCAAAAGGGTACGAAACTTCGTTCTACTCGATGAAAGACGTCATCTTTTACATGCGATCTCGTGTTTCGTAATTACGTAGAGGATAAGAAAAGTAATTCAAAAGACATTATAAAAAATATCTAGATATAATGGTGGGTGTACGGGGGGATGAAAGATTTTGAAAAAAAAGATTGCCAGGGGAAAGATGACCTGATTGATAAAGAGGGTGTGCTTGTTGGAGATGTTGATACTACCGGAAGTGGAACCAGAAAGGCAGATATGGGATTATCGTTGGCATCCGGTGAGACTGGGAGGGAAATATGTGGCAGCGACGAATTTCAAATTCGGAAAAAAAGGGATGTGACGTATCATTGGGGAGAGAAAAAAATTGACTTATCAATCAAATAAATGTTCAGTCTGTGACGCGACCAATTTTGATGAATTTTCTGGGTTTATTTTGATCAATAAAAAAAAAGCGTAATCGAATTTTCGCGAGATTCCGATAATCAAATAAAAAGGACCCGTCCCGTTCGGATTGCTAATTAATCAACGGAAATGGAACTGGAACTACCGATATGGAGTTTCGATCGTATGGCGCCAGTAAAATGGCGGACGCGTAAGACTAAAGAACGTAGTGGATTTTCGATTCGAGTCTCAGTATGTTATTAGGAACTTTATCGAATTTACCGAGCGACTGAGAGGATGGAAAAATGGTTATCGATTTTTTCGTTGCCAATCACGTGGAAAGGGGTGGAAACGTTTCAGTGACGTAAAATGCAGGGTAATATTTTTTTTTTCATTTGTGCGAAAACAGGAACAAAATTATTTATCGCATATTATCGCAATTATTTATCGCAAATTTGCATCGTGCGAAATCTCGAGAATTACGTCGTAGTGAGTATTACAATTTTTTTAGACTTTTTAAGTAAACATTGTATTATATGTATAAAAAATATTTGATAATTTCAAAAATATCTTCTCCACCCTTTTCCAGATCCTTATAATACAAAAATATAAAATATTCTTCTAAATCCGTCACCCTAATTTCATAGGTGTATATATCTTCACATATGCTACTACTATGCACATATGAATCTCAGCAGCAGTACTGCGACAATGCACGAGCAGGAATGCAATGCGGTAGAAGTTGCAGTAAATGCACGGATGTTTCTCCAAGCTCCAACAAATCAATGGCGCGTCCTCGGACTGGCCACTACGTCTTCCCGAATGTCAAGGTTGCCGTAGAGCGCATCCACATACGTACACATGTATAGGATCCAAATCCAATTTGCCTCTGAATTACGTAAAATCGATTATTCCATTAATACAAGAAAAAAAATATCCGAAGCCACTAACGAGTATTTCCATAAAACTATTTCGCCAACCAACGCGCCATTCCTCGTGAAACCCACTATCGTTATCAGTCCACTAACGAAATCCCCGTTTTAACATAAAGATTGGACAAATTTACCCCTTCGGTTTTATCCTACTTGGGAAACGCTCCAGTCTCTGGTCAGAGTCGTTAATTCAGCATAGTGTGGCTTGTTTTCCTAAGGGTGGCCGCATCGCGGCTTCAATTTAGCCCGCGCAACCCCTTATCGCCGGGAACAACCCTCAGGCGAAACAGTATAATCACACTAGGCAACCCCCTCTACCCCTAGGCTTCCGTGAACCCTCTCAAACGCACACATGTTATTAGATACACACGAGCCATACAACCCCTATACGAAGCTAATGACGTTCCGCCTGTACTAAGGGATGAAAAAATTCTTACATCAGTGGATTCAATTCTAACTAAACTTTCTCAACTAGCTTCAGTCACCCTGATAGGACCCGACCCAGGATATCGCCTTTGAAAAAAAAAATCCCCAGCATCCTCGGGTCCAGATCTGTTTTGTGCATCGAAAGTAAAAAACGAAAATCCCACTACTACCACCGCCTGAAGCACTCGAAAATATAGCGATAGGAGATGGCTTATACAGGGTGATCGAAATTCAATTCCTAAAACACGAGATTCCTCTCACGACGTCATTTCTCGGACAGTCGCTCAAACTAAATAAATCTTATCTCCGAGCCCATACGATCTCTGGCTTTTCGTAAACACAATTTTTCTTCACCCTACTGCCTACAACGGAAATAATCAATAAGGGTATGCTTTGTAAACGTAAGAAAAATTAATCAATCTTTTTAACCATTATTTAATTAATCGATCTATATCGTTATGCTAAACGAGGCTGCCACTGGTCGATGTCTGGTACACAGCGATATGTGATCATTACCGCAATTATAGGGTGGCTATTATAAAGCTACCCGACTCTGTTAACCCGATCATTGGATTACGAAAGGTGAGAGTGCTAATATTAATCGAAAATTACATACCCGTATAACGAATCTTAATGACAGTCAACTACCGCGAATAATTGCACTATCGATCAATATGGCTTCGGTTCGTACTAGGTACGACCTAGAACAGAAATAACTATGAAAATGAAACCTTACATACGGATCATGGCTGTACCATACGTATATACATATACATTAAACATATCGAGCCATATCGAGCGTATGGATTAGTTTCCTAATTGCACCGTATTATCTGACAGGTATGCTACATTCGCGATAACTACCACTTACGATTTTCACTGTTGATAAATTCATAAATGTATCCAAAAAAAATATGTAACACACTGTAAAACCGAATTCACCTTAATATTACGTAATTGACGGTTCCTCAAATACACCCCAGTGAAAAAGTTACTATAACAGCAGGATTTAGTAAGTCTTGTATATAACAGTAAAAGGGCATATTAACCAAATGAGGTTTTACTATGTAAATTATACTAATTTCCATAAATGATGTTTTTGCCGAGAAAATCGCTCGTGCATTAGCGCATTTCATTCATAATTCTCATTCGAGCAGGTGAAAAAGAAAAGGGGATACGCCCTGAAATAAATACATATATATAGCATCCAATACGCGACAATCGTACAGGTTAGGAATAAAAGTAATAACGCGAAAGATCGTATCCAGACCATGCATTGAGAACCCCTGGATTAAAACAGCACTGCGTGTCAGATCGATAACCTACCGCTACCCTTAAACACTGAAATTGCGGTACCGAAGGGAAAGCAGAGCCAAAGACGATCTTTTTTTCCCGTTAAAGTGTCACAGTGAACGGAAAGATATTTTTTTTGAAACTAAATTCTTTACAAAAGCATCAATTTACATGGATCTTATATTCGCGTGTTTGCATCCCTTCAAATTTTAATCCTCGTGTCCAAAGTGGATGCTGCCACCTTCTTAACGACGCCCGAGGTCGGGTTAATTTTTTTTTCTATCTATCTGGCACATCGACGAAAAAAAAAAACTTCGCTAAAATCACCACCAACATTTTTCTCCTTATACACAAGTTACACGCTATAGGACCGTTTAAAAAGCTTCAATTTCAAATTCAAGGACGACGTTGAGACTGAGATTAGGAAAAAATCTTTAAATTTTCAGCCGACGGACTATCCCTCCTCCGTGAGTCTAGTCGGTGTACAGGTATTGATTAGATTGTGATAACGATTAAATTAGCCAGGTAAACGAGACAAAGAGGGAGCTCCGACAATGGCCGAGTGTGCCGCGAAGCTTTTGTGTCGACAGTGGAGATATGCAAATAATTCCAAAAGATATTATCCTAGGGCTGTTTTTATTATTATAGACGGAGACAAGGTATTATATAACTGCAGTGGCTAATCAAATCAGTGACGAAAGGATTGACGGTATTGATAGATATCAGTTCGATGTAGTTAATTTCAATTAATCCATTCGATAATCTAAGAAGAGATCCTTCCGCCCGTGACAAGGTAGAAGCATAGGCTTTGATGTTTGAATTTTACTTGGATATATATAGATATATATATATATTCCCATTGAGGTCAATGACGTGTGAATATTTGAATTTCGAATAATAATAATAACGAGGTAAAAAATAAAATTCACCCCTGATACGTAAATCAACGCGAATTTCGTAATCCAGTGCAACCGACGTCCCGACGAATCGAACTTGATAATTCCATCGAGGGAGTGACATAGTAATTGATTTTTTTATGTAATTTATATACAGACGCCTATTGAATCTTCCGTCGTTAGTTTTTTTATTGACTCGATAAAATTCACTCGAGTCCAGCTCCGAAATCATAAATCCGGGCAATAAATATCCTACGCAATTTCAAGCCCTGTCGAGAAATATGGTACGTGGCATCGATCCTGACATCCTTATTGGTCCAGGATATCAGGAGCGCGTGGGAAGTTCTCATGAGAAATAGGGGAGGAAGAGGAAGAAAAAAAAAAGTGCAAGAAAATTCCACGGCACGATGTAAGAGGGTAATCTTAGAGAATTATATTAAAGAAAGTCCCCGGGTGACGATCGCAGCTGAATATTAAACGAATTAAATCCTCGAGGTGTAAAAACGAGAACGTCAAAGTTGACGAAAAAGTAGACATCTTTAAAATTTCTCATGGGAATCAGATCGCGACTCTCAGCTTGATATCTTCTTGGAAATTCTACTTTCTATATATATATATCTATATCGCTGTCTTTTTTTTCTAATCTCTCAGCGTCCCTTAGCTCCTTGTTAAATGTCTTTTACTCTTTGCATCCTTTCGTATTGCGGCATTCGCGTCTCTGGGATTATCTGATTAAACTCGGTCGAGTAGCCTTCAAAGTCCAGTCGGTTAAATTAATACTGAAGGAAATACCCACTCCGTGCTCACGGTGCCTGGTACCTACTTTGGATGAGGTCCAAAAAAAAAAAAGAATCATAGATAGGAATTACTGTGAATATTTCACGAGGAAATTATAAGGCCATATTGTATCACGTGACTCCTACACTCTTGTACAGTCGTATTGCCAAGTTATTCTTGGTGTGCATTAACGATCTAAGATGGCCGAAGTAATGAAACGGTCAACGACATATATATAGGTTAATAAAAAAAATTATAGCTATACAAAGTACATACAGAAGAGTAATATAGGATACGGTAATAGTATACAGATACGGAAAAATTGTATCGCTTTGAGAAAGAGAGAAAATGAAAAGGGAGTAAAATTTTAAAAATCCAGAAAGTACATTACACTGCGTCAGACTTTGGGCTCAAACTTTGAAAACAAAATTTGAATAACTGAAGGCGAGTTCATCCGCGTAGACGTATATAGATTCAACTTTGCGCCATGCACGCGAATACCTGTGCCAAGGGCAAATTTGCCCAACTGCAGCAAAGAGCGTCGCGACGCTTCGCGTCGGCAATTTATTATGTACAAATAATTAAACTGACTATATAAATTTCAAATATCTGCATCGCTACATATAGAACGTTCTTCCATCTAGGTATGCAAATATATATATATATCTATATTCCTAGCGAAGGTCACTGCTGCCGCAATGGAATAAAAAAGAAAAAATAGGTAAAACAAACCGAACTAATATATCGAGTCGAAAAAAAATATCCCGATAACCGTACCGATAAACCCGAATGTATATTGCAAATATATATATATATATGTATGCATATACATAGGGGTGGAATTTAAAGCTCGTGTGAATTCCAGGCGTCAACAGAAATTGCCTACGCAGTGTTGCGATGCATCGCTGTGAAGCAAATATAAGAATAAGGGATGAGGGTAGGTTGAACTAGTCACGTGACGCGGAGCTGGGAAGCCTCTTTTACCCTTGTTTTTGGTCGGACCCGAACGAGGGTGAGAGAGACGCAATAGGGCGTTGCATGGACAAAGGGGTTGGCGAGGGGAAAAAAGGGTGAATCCGACATGCCGACAGACGGGGGTTGCAGGGAGAAGCGTCTATGAGCTACGGAGTAATAAAGTTTCAGAGGACGTAGAGGCGCTGGAGTAGCTGATGATATAAGGATATATATATATATTGTCAATTTTAAGCCGGCATTATTAATTCCAGTCAAGCTGGCGAACATCTCGGAGTATCCGAGGGATGTAATCGGGTGAATAAATAGATACGGTAAACTGCTGAAATTAGGCTGCACTTTACCACGCACCTTATTAACCCATCCCTGTAAGGAATTAAATGAAAATCATTCCAAGGGTTCTTTTCTGTTTAATACCCCCTTTGAAAGCAGGCAGACAGGTGCACTCCAAGTGCAGCAACCCTTAGAGGAGCATGTCGATAGAGGGTAATAAGCACGAGGGGTAGTTTTGCACCTAAAATTATATCAGGTTCCACAGAATTTGCATATGGTATGGCACAAGGGTTGAACCGATGGTTTTGGCACGTTCCAAGTAGCTCGGCGCAACCCTCAAACTAGATCGCAACCACCCCTATTCGTTTCTCGATTTAACGCGTCCGTCACGCGCGCGAGTCTCGATGCTTTTTCTTCGTGATAAAAAAGTTCCTATATTGCGCGGTTGGTACGTACGATAGAAGTGGGCCGTGCATGTGGGCCAACCCATAGAGGGTAGCCCTTGAGAGGAACCCTTCGGAGGAAATTGGTTGGCTGTATATTTTCTTACGAGCAACTTTCATCCCCTAACGCCCGTGGACTTTCGTGTAAACTTCAAATCGAGGGTGTAGCGTGAAATTAAGCCGGGCCTGAAAAGCAGCGATACGGATACTCCTTCGCAGGAATATTCTCAACTGCCGCGCCATTTATCGGCGTTGAATTCTAATTGGAAGCCCGCGAGATTTGAAAGCTCTCCTACGTCTGGCCATAGTGTCCTTTGTACGCGTAAAGCTATACCGCGACGATAATGCCCTGCGGTATTTTCGTTAAGAGTGAACGAGTCCATTAACAGATATTTAATACGGGTTAAATCGTTTACCTAACCCTCTCCAACCCTTACGACGCGTAGACCCTTATGATCGCTAACAATAGAACACCCTGTGTCGCTACCCACATTGTTGGAGGAAATTGATTAAATTTCGTTCTTTTTCGCCGAGGGCCTCGTTCACCTGTTACATTTTTCTTCCATTTACACCCCTTACGTGTATCTGTCATATGCTTTGGGGGTAAGGAAGAGGAAAACTCTTGTTAACATTTGCATACACATATACAATGCACAGTATCGAACGAGAAAAATTCATGGAAAACAATGCAGCGATAACACGTGGGTTGCTTGTCTGCTTTTTTTTCTATTTTCTATGCTCAATTGACGGAAGATTCGAGTTAATTACTGCGAGCTTTAACAATACGGTAGATCTGGGATTGACCTCATTCAAATCCTATCTCACGATCGTGTGGTAATTTTACGGACTGAATCCACGGAAACCCAAGTGGCCGATAAACGTGTTCCCGATAAATCAAAACACAAACAATGGCTTCTCCTGGTCCATGTTTTATTTTCTGAACGTAAAACTCATGCGAAAAGCAACTAAAGAAATCAGCCCCCGTTATAAACGAATACCAGATATAAGCACGTTAATTACTGCTTTTTGAAATTAATTTTTATGCCACCACCCAAAAATCCTAATAAAATTCAAATAAATTACGCGAAACGATAAATAAAGTACAGATCATAAAATATAATTATTTTGAAATTTTTTGAATATCCAACAGAATGACCGGTGTAAAGGATGACAGGTTTGACTGACCTCGCTCCGATGGCCTCTGAGGTTATAGTTCGCACGAAGCGGTAATTCAGCAGCCCTTGTTCTGCAGTGGGAGGTAGTGAACGTAACTCCAACCAGACCTCGAGCATTGCCAGTAGCCAGCCATCCCTCCTGGTAGTAATTTGTACGATTCAGCTTCCACCCTTCGTCCTGGAAAGTAAACGGGCAAAGGGTTTACACGGGCAGTAGACTCGAAAGCCAGTTGTCTCGCGTTATCAAATGGACTGTCTGCGAGTAAAAGAACGTTCACTCTGAAAAATAATGGCTGCAGTAGACACAAAGATATACTCCGTGATCCCAGCATAACGTGTAGCCGTCTGGCTACTTTTAGAATAACTTCAGATTTATATACCAAGGAAACAAAGTGAACTAACCCAATTTCGACACAGAGTGAATCATTCGAACTGTTTTATTGTAAATTCTAATTGCAACCAGTCCGTGTCGTCATTCCAATCACGTAACACATCCCTAACGACGTAAACAGCAGGAATCTCTGTTGGAATTGAAAAAGGTAACGTAAGAACTGAAACGTCGAATGAATGATAAGAAACCCGCGTGACAGCCAAATCTGCAATATTGACTTTGTGTTTATCAGAAAAAAAAAGTTACGTTTACGAGGAATTTGATTTTTTGAGTTTGACGTAAGACGTATTAATCCGTATTCTTATTATTTTTTTATCGTATTTCTTCAAGCTACGGAGACGTCATTATTTTCAAAGAATTGGACGTTCAAACTGAAACGGAAAATTCAACGCTCGGCTTATATTCTCGTGAGATATCGGTACACTGAATAAAATGGTGTTTCTTATGCAGGTAATTTGAAATTCAAATCCCTTGTCAGTTGCGTGTAAAATAAAAAGGAACGTTTTTCGCGCCTCTACTGCGAATGAATATTTTAGAGTAAAATTCGTTTAATGAAATTTTCTCAACACCATCGCCCCTCTCCCTTCCTCCTTGCACAATGACCAGTGCCACGTGCCAGACGAGTTGGACGTTTCACTGGAAATTTATTGCTCGACTACACTAAGATCTGAATCATAGCTCAGGATGACGCAGTCTGGATTTCAGACTATGGCTGGATATAAAGTGGGTAACAAAGAATGAGATAATTTTTCTGTTTTCTCACGGCAAAGCTAATTATCCGTACCTGGCACTGGCGTGAGGAACGTGTAAATGACTCTGCTTTTGACAAACGCACGCATAGAGGGACACGAGCGCGACCCGGAAAAATGAAAAAAATTACACGAGAATTTGGTGAGATTTATTTTTCCCCTAGCACCCCCAGGGAATTTCAAGAGAAAAATATAAGTGGAAGAGAAAATCCTCTAGACAAATTGAAAGACTAAAATTCTCAGGGAAACAATTCACTGGACGTCCCGCTGAACTTCCTCGCGTCCAGCCACTCGTGGACCAACGTCTCTTCCGGACGGATCCACTATTTTGGTGACCTTCGAAGATTCTCCCGAAATTTCCAATGACATTTCTTCGTTTTATTGGAAAAAATCAAATTGATTTATTCATAAAAAGCAATCGTACACGATAACACCGCTTTGCGTGTTCCTCCCTGAGAAAGCCACCCCCTTTATTTAATAAATCGAAGCACCCCTATTTCAACGGGATAAAATTCAATGCATAGACTGCCAAAAGAAAAAGACAAAATTGATAAAATAAAAATTATCCATCATCCCCAGCTTCTTTTTTCGCCCTTAAATAATGCCGAGCAACCCTTATTCGCGAGTAATACAAAATTTTAGCAGAGTTCGCATTTACCGCGTCGCTATCATCCCTTATAACGTCGGATTAGCCTGATACGAGATACCACTTTGTGAATGATAAAATCCCTCTTGATTGTTGCACCCCTGATGCTTAAATACAACAGCCATTTAATTACTTGCTGGGCTACCTGAAAAGGAAAGCCTTTCATATCCTTACCCGTCTGCCTGTACCACAAAATGTGGACAGGATGTACTATACAGGGTGGCAGTTTTCTTCCGACAGTAACGTTTCCCTTCCTCATAGGGGTAAAAAACGATTTATCTTGAGAGCCTTCGGACGCTTACGAATTTCCGACGTAACGAGACTCGAATGTCTGCGCGAAAAACAGACGCATGCGTGTAACGACCCTTAAATAGGGGTTGCGGGGGGGGGTGGAGGGCGAGGGGATGGGTGGAGGGCGGGGGGAGGTAAAGTATACATAAACCCTGCGAGAATATTATTACAATTCATGGAAAAAGATACCACGCTGCTTTTTCGTATGCGAGTAGGAAAGTCCGAGTATACTACGTGACACTTTATATGTATACGTATAGGGGTAGTTTTTATTCATGGCTAAAAAGACGATACACAAGGGGGTTGGTTGTTTTGTATGATGGTAAAATATTAAAGTTTCATATACCCTTTAAATGGCGTGTATGACCCACGTTAAGCAACCGTCAAAATCTTAAATACTAATCTTGACGTGAAAGGGCGACTTTACTTTTTATCAGACTGGTATAACCTACATTTCGTGACCTAACCTACAAGGGGTAGTTACCACAGGCATTAGGATCGTGCCAACTACATTTAAAATCTCTGGCGAATTGCATGATTGATGAATTGGCTATTTATAGGGTTGATCGATTCCGAAAATTTCCATAGTTTCTTCGACGCAACTCTTGTTCAATATTTTCTAAGCACTTTGACAGGATGAAATATTCAGCCTGTGCAATGCAAATGCAGTTTCATTGAAATGCAATTTTCAAGTGGAATTTGCTGTTAACGAGTCCCGGATAGGAATAGGTTTAATAAATATATTTATATATATATATATATATATCCATGTACGGTCACTATGAACCTTTCAAACAATATCAGTTTTATGCACTACAATCCCAAAACACGTGTCACACGTATGACGTATCACGTTGGAATTTAATGAATCTCGCAAAATAATAGCAAATGAAAAATGACTAATTACCCTAATAATGCAAATATGCTTGATAATACATTTGACGTCCATTTGTTGCTATCGTGAATGTAACGTATGTTCGGTGCCCCAATCACGAGGGGACGAAACAGATTTAACGAAATTTCAAGTAGAGTCGAGTGGCCCCTTGATTGTACGTGATGAATTTTCCTGAACGTACGTAGAGTGAAATTATTGGCATACGAGAATAGACGTGTTATGCAATACACAACATACATATGTATATTAATACATAAAAAAATGCGATTTCGAGTACAGCAAAAATGAAATTTATCATTTTTCAATTAAGATAAGAATTAACGAAAAGTTAATAGAAATTGGCAACGAACAATTTTAGCTCGTTGCTGTGATTATAATTTTCAAATATTACAAGCTTGATAATGCTTTTATATATTTAATATTTGTGACAACAAAATACGTATTATTAATCGCGTCTATTCTCATTTTGAAAATTGAATTTACGTCGGATTATATCACAGTATATATAATTGCATCAGTTGCGACGATACGATTGATTCGACTGCATTCAAGTGCATGCAATGCATCGGTACAAGTGCAGTCCACGGTCTGTGCAAAATTAATCAAAAAAGTGTCTCATCGTATCCACCAGTAATATCCATAAAAAAAATATCAATAACGATAAAGAAAAAGCATAAAACGCTGGACCAATAGTAGTAAGCATATAAGGGTACGTTTTCAAACGGTATTCAACGTTCGATTAAATTGGACGACTGGAGGATGCTTGTATTTGTTGAAAACCACCCCTAAGTGCTCTTAGGGTTGATTTCAAAAAAAAAGATACTTTCAAAAATCGGCACCGATAAACGTCCTAGCAGAGGATCGCTGAATTTCATCCCCTAAAATACTTGGCCCATCCCTGACTTGCAATAAGCCGAATTCACATGGACGTACCGTGATTGCGAATAATGTGGCTTCAATTTCCACTGGTGTCATTCTAATAAACACAATCAGGACCGTACAAAGGGTGAGCATCCAGTGCATAGCACAAGCATACAGCGGATATACCTATAGCACTGGAGAAATATGCAAGGCGAGGGGTGGTAAAAAAAAATATTTTTCCAGCAAGTAACCCCTAAGTCTAAACCAGGAGGCGTCAGGTGGTGTAGGCTTCAATGCTAAAAGGGTTTCATCCCCAACCCTGTCATACATACGTTGTCGTAATTACTCGAGTCTGGTGTGAACCCTTAGAAAAATAAGCGTCAGAACTAGCAAGGGTTGCGAAAGACCCATCCACCCTCTAATTCATAGCTGGAAACAGCATCGCGTCACACTGTACCAATTAGAGACTATATGGGTGCATTATAGTCCGTTCCTATTATTTTTCCCTCAATTAATCCCATATGAATAATTATTAATGACAATTTAATTAAAATACGTAATACGCTTGGCCATTGCTAAGGGATGACAAATGAGTACCTCCCTATTAATAAATTATAAAAATCCGACTGGATTATTGAAAATCAATCGCACGCCCGACAGAAGGGGGATGAAAATCAATTTGGCAACTGTCACTGGTCCCGTCCGCATATGTCAGGAAGCAATTACAAGTACCGGAAATGCTGAAGCCCTTGCCTCACTGCGTCATGCCCCGCGGTCATAAACCACCCCCAGCTGTCAACTACCCTTTTGCACCAATTGCCCGGTATAACCGACGGGTGTGAAGTTAGCAACTGATTGTTTAAAATTTACAAAAAACCAAAGTGAATTACAGTTTCTGATACTTTTTAGAAATAGTTCCGACGGTCAAAACCAAAAAAAAATGGGATTAATACTTCCGAGCTGCTAACTTATTGTGGCACCTCAATTTTTGGAAAATACGTATTTTAACGATGTTAAGTAGCAAAACCATTGTTAAAACCTATCAGGAATTATAGGACTCCTCGAGAACTATTGAAAAAGCCTACTGTTGAAACGTTTTTAAGAGAATTTTGAAATAGTGCGGTGCTGGAGCTGACATCCAACACCTCAATTTTTGAGAAATACGTATTTTAACGATGTTACGTAATAAAACCATTGTTAAAACCTATCAGGAACTATAGGACTCCTTCAGAACTGTTGAAAAAGCCGATTGATGAAAAGTTTCTCAAAAACTGTGCTGCCAAGGGAAGTTAGCATCTCGGATGTATCAATCTTGCTTTTTCTGTCTTTAGCCCTCGGAACTATTTCCAAAAAATTATCAGGAACCGTAGAGCTCTTCCGGGTGCTAATGGAACTCAGTTTGCTTTTTGAAATTTTAAACAATGAGGTGCCAACTTCACAAAGCCGTATAACCTAAAAAATGCCACCCTCCTGCGTCCCTCCGGCTGCCAACTTTCTTAGTTTATCCAGGGTGCCTCAATGTTATTCAATAACAATTGCGTCACTTGGTATTTAATTGATACACCCTGGAAGAGTGCTCATCTCCTTTAAAATATAGATCATGGTAATATCTCTACCCCTTGATCGAAAGATCTATGGTATCTATCCAAAGGATACATATGTAGTATATACATACATATACACTCGTTAGATATTCAACGACCTAAGAGATGCGTTCGCCTGGTGCTCGATCACAGAACTAGATCAATGGGACTTCATCCATTAATGTCAAAGACAATATCGTACGTTTCTATCTTTGCAGTTGGTAGACCTGCTGCTAGCTCGTAAAATTTTATAAAATTCTTTTTTTCCTCAAACCACGACCAACCGGGCGCGGATCGTTTGTTGAAGATTATCGGGTCTTTGTAACGTGCATTAACCCAGTTTCGTCATCCCCTGTTAGAACTAGACTAGGGTGGGCGGTTGAAAAAAAAATACCTAGAGACGCCTCCACTTTGTAAATATAATTTGTTCGACTATGAAGATATTTACGCTTTTCTCGTTCCTTTATTATTAAATGTACTGTGTATGACATACGTATGCAATACGTATTATATATGATTGACATATTTACATATGAACTTATAAAATTCACATGTATTTCTAACACGCTTCATCTACCGATAGCAAGGTAATTTTAAAATTCATTCGTTCGCAAAGCCGTTCGATCTCTGCAGAGAAAATAAATTATTTCTTTTTTCATTTTTCAGCAGTCCATAAAGCGACCCAACTTGACGAGCTGTAAAACTTCCAATTGAATTGCATATTCGACCTATGAAGTTGGACGTGTGCGTTTTGATAGTCACGTGATTTTTTTATTCACTACCGTTAGAAATATCGTGCCGTGTATTTCAGAGATTCTCAAAGAGTTTTGAATGGCAGGGTACGCGTGTTTCATGAAATAAAAAAAATTGGAGCGGAAAATTTTTAAACGAACTGTACTATCATTTGTACGAGAGAGAAAACAAAGGAAAATTGTCGTGGATCCTGTTAAGCATACCGGAAGTCGTATAGGAATGTTGCTGAAAATGGATCGTGTTCCTATCACGTGATTCTCAAAGAACAGATACGATGAGAGAAATGCCATTGAATTAAATCGAAAACGGCCCCTCGAAAATTTCTAGCGATTGCTGCCCGGTAAATGGAAATTGTCTGAATTTCGGTAATTTTCCTCGAGCTGTAAATAGTTTTCGTTTCGTAGGGTGGCTTCTTGGCACGAAACTGAAAACCGGAAGGAATATCAAGTAAGGCGATTATCGGTATCGCGAAGCGAATACTTGAGTTGCGTGACTATTGGGACTATCAAGTTCGTGTGGCTGTAGCGCAGGAATGAAATTGTTGGCAAGAGCGAATACGTGAATTACGGGTTAAGTGAGATAACAGCGATAGCTTTGAGGACAAGAAGAATTCACACGTGCGAGTTATTTTTGAAAAATCGATTTTAACGATGACAAACTATTTTTATAGAATAAAATTTGTATGGATACGTTTACGCTGTGCAGCAGAAAATTTATCGATAAAACAAATATTTTGACTAAAACGATCGATACGTCAAAATTACGACGTCCGATACTTTCGAGGCAATTTTAAATGGCTATATCTCTTCGACGTTGGAGAAATCCAAGCGCACGAAAGATCAATTCCGGTATATAGGTACGTTACTTTGATTAATACCCAGAAAGCTGAAAGCCAGGATTAAATTTATTGGCGGTGCTCGATCGCGCGCTTGTTAAACGGTCTGTGATATGACAATCGACATTTATCTTTTCGTTCCATACGGCCACACGAGATAAGTCTCACATATGACTCTTCAGAGAAGTGCGCCAGTCAAAATTGATGAATCGATATGACTGTACGAATCAAAAAAAAAGTAAAAAAAAATATATTTAAATATAATACATGAAAACATACAAAAATTGAATTATAAATATATAAAGCATATTAAAAAAAATCAGTGCACGTATATATATAAATTTTATAAAATTCACAAATCCATGTCACTCCTTAAATAAATATATTTATTTTTTCATCTTTGAATGCCACAAGAATATTTTCCTACCAACATTTTTTGATTAACGTACTGGCTCAAGACAAGGTGGCGACTGGACAATTACGCCGACTATATTGGATGTCAGACCGGTAAATCTCGCGCGGTAAAACAGTTTATCCGAAGCCAGTAGGTTCGGATGATGAATATCAGATTACAAGAAACCTGATGAATTCAGGGTGGAAAAGAAACGGGGCTGAGAGTAAAGTTAGAACAGCTACAGTGGAAAAATCGAAAAAAAATTTATCGCAATGTAGGAGCCGTTTGAGAGCCGATTCAGTGCCCTAATTGAAATATAAAACCTCCCAAGATACACGGCAATCAAATTTAGAGCCCAAAACTTCGTTCGAAAAACTGCCCCCTTATGCTCCAGTGACAAGAGAATAGTAGGTACCTCCCTGCCTGGACATAAAGGTGCTTTGACACTTGGAACGTACCTTAAAGATTGAGAGCTCTCAAAATACACAGCAATGATATTCAGAGCCCAGCCTGAGTGACACAGGAAACGAATCGAACTCTGTCGTGCCAGGAACACGAAAACACAGTGCGGCTACTGATTTTATCTTCCGCAAAATGAAATACGAGAGTTTCACTTGGGGATAACTGGGTCTCCCCTTTGATAAACGTGCACGTGAAATTAATTGTTCAACCCAGAAATCCGTACTAATAAATTACTTTGTCCAAACTATTGCGTCATTCTATGTATCGTCGTAACTTAAATACAAAAAAACCTTCCGATACGAGACGTACTGTAGCTTTGCGAAGAAACAAAATCAGCTTAATTTCAGTACAGTCAATACAGATAAAACTTTTAAAGACGAATTCAAACCCTACAGAGAGATCTTTAAAAGTTTTGAAATTAGCCAAACGTGACTAGCTGACAGGAGGAGAAATGAAAATCGAAATAAAGCGTAGGTTAATAAAAATGGTATCGAGATGCGAAGAGAGTCGGGGGGTGGTGGGAGGAGTGATTGGAAGAGATTGAAAATTTAAAGAACGTCGGTCATAGGTATTTTTTAAATTTTTTCTTTAACCTGTGTAAAGGCTGGGTTTACCTAATTACAGAGAAACAGCCTCGAGTGCCGGTGAATTTTTACTAATTATTTTCGAGTGGTACACGGTACGTTTTAAATTAATGAGGATGCTTTCAGTAGAACTGCTGTTATTAATGCTACTGATACTAGTAGCTGCTACTGGCACTAGCTGCTAGCTAATAGTCACAGCAGGCAGTATAGCTCGTGGCTAAATTTTTCATGTCAAAAGTAATGTATGGCAAATTAATGTAAATCAATGGAATGCCACTGATTGCCTTTGGCAAAATAGGACTGGCAATTATAGAAATTTTCCTATGGGAGTACCCACTAAAACGGTTCATAGCTTTTAGTAGTGGAAATTCGTTAATGAATTATATATATATACCTTGCTATTCGGTAATAATAATTTATCCACGACGAGCCTAAAACCGAATATGGTACCAAACTGACTAAGGAAACCGTCTAGCTAAATTACCCAAATTTGTCATATTGAATAATGAGAGTTTGGACGGACAACATTGCCCATCCCAGTATACAAGTTACTGTCACTGAAATGGTAATAGAAAGTTTTGCTGTCGTAGCTAAAACTTTGGAATTTCATTGTTCCCGTGAGTTTACCTTCACTCCAGCTCCTTCTTACTATACATATATATATATTTCTTTCAAAAAGAATTGCGTACTCTCATTGAAAAAATAAAATTTTCAAAACATACCAAAGAAAATTAACACTTTTACCCCTGATAACTAATTGCGCCACCCGACAGACCCGGAGGAACCGACCCGAAGATATGCTCGAGTTTAATTACCAGAAGGTCTGGAATTTTCGTGTAAAGGTTCCAATTTCGATAGGGGATAGTAAAAGTTGGCAAGGGGCAAACGAACGAATAGACTACCCTTAAATTCGAATGCCTATACAACCCCCTTGTAATTCGGGGGTGGTTTGACAGTGAGGGTTGTAAGATACACAGAGTATCGTATAAGGGTGGGTGGGTGGGACACTCGGGGGTTTTGACATACAATGGCCCGAAGCTAGTGAAGTGGCAGTAAGGTTTAGGGGTGGGTAGGGGGATGAAGCTGAGTTACAAAGGCTGAAATACAGACATGATTATTTCATTGTCTTGGTATTGGGCATGTAACCACCCTTATGGCTTCCTTCGCATTGTCCACCCCCTATTATCGGATACTGCATAGAAATGACCAAACAAAAAAACATAAAAATAAAATTTTCAAATATTCATCCCTTAAATCGGCATCCCTGTTCAATTCATTTTCTATAGTCACTTCCCCTATACGTTTCATTCCACATTCTATACTCCCTACTTGTTAAATGCACTATCATGCAACAATGCACAAAAGTGCATTATTGACGGACGCAAGGGGAAAGGCATTGGAGCCTCTGGCAAACTGCATTTGCAAAGTGCGCGCAAGCATCTAACGAGCGTCTGTGTTATTATTCCTCGGACGTTTATAACGAGATGCACCGGAAGAGAGAGAGAGAAAAAAACAAATATTTTCTATAAAACAATGAATACCGAGAGACTCAAATTTCTTCGTTAGGATTCACGTACGAATAACTCCGGTTCATAGTACGTTATTCCGTACGGAATGGCCAGTACTATCGGGCACACCCGGTAACTACTAATGCAAAGCCGACTGACTGTGACAGAGGCTGGAAGCTAAGGGTGGCTGTAGCTACGTCATTCGCCATCCCCGCTAATGGACTAACATTTACCCTGGGCGTCCCTCCCTTGCGACATCCAAAATGTATGCCCAGCTAAAGGCACCACTGACGGATGCGAGTCCCGTGTTTACGCAATTTCAAAATATTATATATATATATTTTTCGTATATGTATCGTTATCTGCAATATATCTATGTATACAGCTACGATCTATATGTATACACCACCCTGCACCCACTGCAGCAGAAGGGATGCTTACGTCTACCCTTAGAGCTCGCATGGAAGGTTAGCCGATGAAGAAGCGACGCGACAAATACACGTGCTTCCATATCCCTCCAACCCCTCCGTCCTTGTCACAGCCAACCCTTACTTCGTCCGCTCTAACCCTCTTCCTCTTTTTTTTTTTTGTAAAGTCTCGACAAGGGATGAGGGTGGAATGACCCCGGATTCTAAAGTTTTCCTCGCGGTCTACCGAACCCGTCGCTTGCGCGAGACAACGCCGTCGGGAATTACTTATCGACTATTTTTGCGGAAATAGGGGTGAGTCAGCGAAAGGGAGAAAGAAGGGGGTGGTATTACCCTCTTGCGAAAATGAACTTCATCCCTGGCGAAAGGCGCGCGAGTATCGATAAGAAATAATGAAAGTCTGGGATAATCGAATTACGGCGAACGGACCCTGACGGGACACCGTCGACGGCCTATAGTCTATTCGTTAAACTTCCATGGAATTGTGGTCGCGGTAACGGAGTGAATATAGATATATATACCATTACCTTGCGGCTATTAATGTTTAACGAGTCTCCGTAGGGGTTGCTAGGATGAATTTATAGATACGTAGATATGCAGGAGAGGGGATGAATTTTTTTATACAGTCAAATGTCAGGACATTTTGAATTTGTCGTTGTTATATTTTTTTTTAGTACTATAGAGATACCAGCATCCCTTAAGATATTAGGGGCTGTATGGACCGACAAAGGGTTAATTCTTATCTTGTCTTTGTTTATTTTCACGATCGGGTACCTCAAGTACTGAATATTGTGGGTGACGAAAAGGACTGTCACGTCGCCGACGTACTAGAAAGCCTCGTGTTGGGTTAGGTTAGGTTGGATTATGAAAAGATCCACTTGAGACACTAGGCACGATCTTCATCTTGAGCCACTGTACTACAGACCCACCCTTTAAACTTCACTACTCAAACTAATCCTGTACTGGATGCTGTTTCCTCTTGATACTCGTTACTACTGTCACCGTCCGCCACCCTTCATCCCTTATATACACCACCCAGACATCAATCTCCTAAATTCGGACTTTGATGTGGCGCGCAATTCCCTGCCATTATTAGTCTGGCTTGAACTCTCGAATTTCTTTTTCTCTTTACTCTCGAATTTCAATTTCTGGTCAATATTATATTTATGGTGTAATACGAGTATTGTGATTGATGAGTTTTTAATTTTTTAGCGAATTTTAAATTAAAGATACAGATAATTTTTGGATACTGATTATTTTGAAAAGAAATTATTTTATCACTTCTAGTCTTAAAGGTTATCAAACTGTGCTTGGTTATATTTTTTTTTCAAAAGGTAGAAGTTACGTCGGGCTACGAGCGAAACGGAGAAGGAAATGACGTAGGGAAAAGTCTTCTCGTAATCATCCGGTTTTGCCGACCGAGCGAAAAGCATCGAGGTAATTTCTCTATTCGTGGATAATTGTCCGGAGTAGAACAAGTTAAGAGTCTTTCGGTCCATTAAAGCAGTTTTCGTTCATTCGAATTGTCAGGACGGATAAATAGTCTTTTTGTACGAGATTCGAAATTTTAAAGAAAACTTTACGGGAGAAGAGGGATGGGGGAAGAAAAAATTTTGAAAGATTAAGAAAAATTCATTAACGGATCGACAAAGCTGGAAAATAGAAAAAAATGCCGATCAATCAAATACTTCAAGACCATCAGCTGTTGCCGATATAAAAATGCCGAAGAAAAAACTGTTTCGATCGGCATTTAATCATCCGGAGGTCTTGGGAGATGATAGGGACGGATCGTTTGGGAGGAAAAAAATAAAAAGAATGAAACAGTGATACCTCAAAAATTCTTACGATAGTTTAGTCACTGCCTAAAGGATACGTATAATAAAATTCTGACGATAGAAAATGTCTAACAAAGTTTCACGTAGCTGAGAAACTGTACGTGAAGTCGTTGAGGCTACTGGGCGTTGATATATGTGTATTGCAGGCGAGTATCCATGTAGGTATTACCTATGAGTATACTAGACTGCTACTACATACTGGATGAATAATCGAGTATTGGATTTGATCTTCGTAGCCTGAAATTGGCAGTTTGACGGCTTTATGGAAGACGGCAAATTTATTTAATGGACCTTTATGGATTGATGGACACGTGTAATATTTTTCAGCTTGAAAAGTTTTATCGCTTTGAGCGTTAAATAATTGTTATCAAACTTATCTTTCTGTAACACTTGTAATTTCGTCCTGTCATTTCTCATGAATCACTGTAACTAGGCGTAATCGATTCAACTAACTTGCCAGTGACTAGTCGCTGCATTCAATTATTCAGTCAAGACGCAAATTATGTTACTGACAAGATCATGTACCAGGCTGTACCATTTTAGGATAAGATAAATTCCCCGTGAAGAGTACATCTAATAACTTCTCGTTTATTAGGTAGAAAATTAGTATTTTAAATTATTTTTAATTACACGATCAAGTGACATTTTGTAATTACTACAGGAAATTGATTCTAGACACGACGGTTCGTTTTATCAAAAAGCCTTGTGATTAATAACGATTTTTATTAGCCGTTCAAAAAAAATAATTAATTCAAAATCTAATCAGCGTATTTTTATCCATATAAAATATTCATTTTAAATAAGCCTGTCTCTACGTCTGAAGTTTATATTACCACACCAATACGTAATGTGTACGTATATGGACCTCTTCGATGTAACATGAATTCTCCTACATGTCAAAGATCCATTATTGATGTACAAGCATGTAATGATAATTGTTCGACTTACCTCGGGCAATTCGTCCGGTACTTTTCCCATCCAACTGAGAGACAGGATATTGCAGTCACACTTGGCGTTGTTATTCTTCTCGAAATGCAAATGCATTTTTGCGTCCACACTTTCCGAGGGCCCATCAAACAAAACTTTCAAAATCTAAAGCACACCGACTACTAGCAAAATAACCCCGACGATAATTCGACAACGCAACAGTCCGTTATCTCGTAGTACACAACGTAAAAAACCGCGTCGCGATTCGTTTGCATCTCACGCGATCAAAATACCAACTGAAACAATTGGAAAAGTGTCGCACCGAACAGAAGTTACATTGAAACTAGGAATGAATCGTGAGCGAGCAATGTATTGGTATATACTTTTTCAAAAACAAAGGGACAACAAAAAAGGGCTAAAAACACAAACGAGTGCGCTCCCAAGCACGCTTGACAGGTATAAATGAAAAAAGTGACGTCACGATTACTCGTAAACAAGAACCAAGTTCTCGGAACTCTCGTCGATTACATGGGTAACCACCATAAAGAATTCGAAAGTGTCAGCAATGCTTTGCAAAAGCTCCTCGTCATTTGTTTCCGCTCGTCGACGCCATTTTGCCGCCGCCACTTCCTCCTCTTTCTCCTCCGCCTCTTTGTCCTTCTCTCTGTAAGCCACCACCTCTTGCTCGCTGATACTTTCACCACCCTGACACTTCGTGTCCCCGGTGAGCTTTCAGCGCGGCCCAATGTCGAACTGAAAGCTCGCTCGTGGTACAGGGCTAGTCGCGACCCTACGGACTCGCGCGTGTATTGATTGCGCGCCTTGAAGATAAGCCAGGGCCGCCTGACGGTTCAAGCTTGCACTAACGATTCCGCAAGCTCAAAACACGAACAGAAATTGTTGGAACTTCAACAAATATGAAAATATATTTAACTCTTTGAATCTACAAATATACAAGAAACTACAAGGATCATTAATAAACGTAACAATTGTTCGACAATCAATTTAACTGCTTTTATACTCTTGCAATAAGTATTATTGAAAATCAAAAACTGATACATCGGCCGTCAAAAATATCATCCCTTTTCTATGCTTTATCTCGTTGGATAAATTATTAAATAAATAAACTCCAGTAGTTATGCGTCAGTAATCGTTTAATATATTTATATGTCAATATCTATGAACAGGCTTCGCGTGTAACGCCTGACTTAAGTGTAGATATATTATTTACATAAAAGTTTCCAATTATCTTCCTCGCTTTTTTTTCTTCTTTTTTCGCATTTTCTTCTTTTTTCTCTTCTATCCTGTATAAGAGGTGGGGGGAAACACGGCGGCTCACGTTATCATTTAGGTTTTAATGGTTCGGCCCGTGCATCCAGGCTTAGGTACCGCAAGCGTGTTATCGTTAGACTGCAACTTTTATGAGACAAACAAAATTGCACGTTTATCCACGATCCGCTAATATCATGCGAACAACAAAAAATATGCTGAACAATAATTCGATTCGCCATTATCTCTAAAGGAAATTCAATATCTATACAAAACCTCTTTTCGTAGTAAAAAATAAAATTATCATTAACACGACACGCTAAACTATATATCAACGTATCTCGCAGTATCGATTGTCATCGATTACAACTTTCATTCACCGTTCACTCTGAGATTACTGCGTGAACCAATGAAAACCGGAAGCCACGTGAGCTTTACAAGAGAATTAAACAAAATAATCTTTAAAATGATACTAATAAATGCTGCACTGAGTAATAAGGGCTTAAGGAAATCTGTGCTTGATAGGCAGACATGGGATAGGTGGGACCCGGGGAGGGGGAAGGGGGGATATTACCAAAAACGGTGAAATTTTACCAAAGTACCAATCATATCTGTATATATATAATGCATATATAACTATATATTACATATGCTTGTAATCGTCGAATATGTAATTTCTGCTTCTTATATTTATCGCACTTACGTTGGATGCACTGCCGAACCAAAAAGCACACAGGCAAGAAGTAGCATTGGGCATTGCGACTTAACTTGTGCCCAGGCAGATTAGAATTTAGGTCGTACTTGGACGTGGACAAAAGAATAAATGAGCTGGCTTAATGCAGGGGCGAAGGGGACTGGACTGGGGCAGTAGAGAGGGGTACAGTCGTGAACGTATTACATACACGCGAATATATATTCTACGGGTAGATCGAGTTTTGCAAAATTTACTCGCGAGCTATGTACACAATTCTAATGTACAAATATCGTTCCTTTTGTTTTTTCATTTTGATCGCCATAGAGCACTCGTCATTGTCATAACGAATGTCGATGTTTACCGTCGATATTCATTCCAGATAAATATACTATCGTATTAGCACGCTTATCCATTTATGCAAGACTTTCATTCTGATCGGTGCATCGATGCATATGTCGCGCGCGAATTTACATATGCATTTACGCAGGTATCGGTATGTATTTCTGTGCACAGCCGATTCATACACGGTTCCTATATGCATCTTTGTAAAACGATATCCGATTGGTTGCCTGCTTGGTCAAGTACACGAAATGACGTTCGTGCATCGAATGCATGTGCATGTGCATAGAGGTTTGCACATGCGCGTGCATTAGTTCTTGGCGCTGCAGGAAGTTTTTTAAAGAGTATACGGACGTGTATAAAATTGGCTGTCTACACTTTTTTTTTCGTACGAGTATGTATAACGTGGCATGCATGCTCAGTCTTTGTTCTTTTTTTTTAGCAGTGCAAACTTTCAACTGGTTTCGAGACGCCAGATACGCATATTGGCACTGCGGAAGCTTTTAACGCTGATACAAGTAATTTGGTTGCTATCATTCGGTAACATTTTATCATGGTTCTGGATAGACGATCGAGGTCTTCTAATCCAAACATCCAAATAGATTCGATGAAAACTTTGAGCTATTTCGGAGATGTCACTCCGACAACTTGAATGACAATGATTTAACCTCGTGTGAAGAAATGACTGTGTTCTAGGTCGGGCGAAGGGGTATTTTTCTCTGTGGAAACTGGAAACGATGATGTAAGTGGTGGCAGTTTTACCAGTGATTTTTTAATTCTGGTGAGAGTAACAGTTCGTAACTCGCTGGTTACTACGGGTAATGACGTTAAATAGTAGGTCTACTAATGGTAGCTTTACTGATGTTTCGGCCCTGTTTCAAGAAGGGGCTGGATATGCATGATGAGGCACTCCAATGATAGGCTGTTTCGTGGGTTATAACATTGGCGCGGATGGGTGATGACGCAGTTTGATGATGGGCTTTTCGATTGTTGATAACTTGAAATCTATTTCATGAGGCGTCAAGAAGGGCCTTGCAACTGGTTTGATTTCGGATACAAAGTCTTCAGGCGTCAGGATGGGCTTTGCAACTGGTTTGAACTCGGATACAAAGTCTTCAGGCGTCAGGATAGGCTTTGCAGCTGGTTTGAACTCGGATACAAAGTCTTCAGGCGTCAGGACGGGCTTTGCAACTGGTTTGAACTCGGA